>MU184339.1:0-23806 GCA_016904865.1 Pissodes strobi | reverse complement strand
AGGGGGTCCACTTTTCGTCCAGGATCCTCATTTTACCCCGGCTACGTATCCTGAAAATTTCAACCCTCTAGCTGTACTGGAACATGTTTAATTAAAGGGGCGTTTGATTTTGATAAGCGTTTCATTTTTTCTGACTTTACTCTCGCTAAAGAAGTTTCACTTCAAAAATAAAAATATTATTAAATTACTTTGCGCACTAATGAGTAAAATATTTATTTTACGCACTGCACTAAATGTTAAAAAAATATGTCAGATTTCCTTTAATAAGTCATTTATTTTACGCACTGCATTAAAAAGGTATATTTTTCAAATCTTAGGGAATGCGTAAAGTGACTATATAACGCGCGGTTGATTAAAATAGTTATTTATGCAACTAGTGTGTAAAGTGACTCTTTTTTATGAATTAAAATCCCATGAATAAAAAAAGGAGTACTTTACACATGAGTAGCATACAAAAACTTTTCTACTACCGAAAAATATATGAAAAAATTCAAATATTATTAAATTACCTTATGCACTGCACTAAATGTCACGAAATATGTCAGAATCTATTTCAATAGATGACAGACGCTGTCAATTTGAGAGCGTATTTGGTTTGACACCTTGACATAACCGATGACGCGATAAGTACTTTTCAACATTAGTGTTGAAAAGTTGAATTCAATCGTTTCTTAAGAGTGGTTTTTGTGCGAGTTTCACAGGTGCTTATAGGGATAATAATGTTCATTACTAGCGTGAAAGTACGTTTTCAACTATATACCTACCATTTCTAGTACACAAATCTGACAGTACAGCCTCGTTCACGGCAGATGGCCCACTTTCCAATCTCTATACGAAGAGTTTAAAGAGGAATGTTTTTCACATTTAAATGTGAGTTGCATACATTATTTTTTTTCTACGACCAGTCATAATGATAAACAATCAGTAGTTTAATTTTCCAAAATTGCTAAGTAAATAGCTGTGAACTATCAAAATTGCTGAATGTTAAGTCTGTCGCGGTCATGATAATCTTTGATATTGACTGAATATTGCTGTAATATTGCAATTTTATTGGTTACATCTTAGCTTTATCTTCATGAAGCATTTGTTTCTTAATGAATCTCATTAAAGTACTGATAGCAAATGCCTAATGAATAATTTAAGATATATTAGTAGAAAATATAATATTTTCTATTCTTTTCTATTGACCTAATGAATTTCCTTTACGTAGTGTAAATATAATTACCATTAAATCACTATCACAATATTCTCACGTGAATAAACTTATTCCAATGTTACAGTACTAGCAGATGGGATAATATTATTTTAAATTTACCGTTCTTGTGGAAGGAACCCTGCACCTGAGACTGGAGGCCTGTTTTGATAAATTGCCGTGGGTGCTTGGATTACTGGCCCAGGTTGGCTACTTGGTACATATTGTGTAGGTCTTACTGGTCTATACTCATCTGTCTCTTCAAATACATTATAACGCGAATCTCTAAAAATAAAGAGACTTTGTCTTAAATACCATTTAAAAATAACGAATGCGCATTGATGCCGTTGAAATAACAAAGGAAGTTTCCATGGACATAGATTTAAATTTTTTCAAGCAAATTTTGAAAATGCAGAAAAATTTAAGATTTTTTACTAGTATATTTTATATTTTTCTTCAAAAATAGCAGCATGTCTGAGTTACAAATAATTCACAAGTACAATATACAGAAAATAATAATGAAACATTTTCAATGCAAATACCAATTCTGATAGTTGCAGGCACATTTCATTTTTTTAACAACCTAAATGACATGAAGCCTATAAGCCGAGATTCAAATTCAGCACAAAAGGACATTTAATTTAATATAATACATGCTGTACTGAAATTGTCCAATCAAGTACATAGAACAGAATATCTAGACAATACACTCATTAACACAAATACTCTAAAAACCTATCCACAGCCAAATAAACATGAGGCAACAAACGCAACATGAATTTAACTTACTCAATACTCAATACTAGATTGAGCCACACAACACCACCAACGACAAAGAAGAAGATCCATATAATGCACCAGAAAGTGTCGTTATATCACATCTTAATCAATAACCAGCTACTCATCTTGCGGTGGCATCCTTTGATTTGGGAAAGTCAAGTGAAAATTTTAGAAGAGGCCCATGACTTAATATTGTTTTAAATGTCGAGGCATTTGAATAATACTTTGCTTAATTTAAAATATGTTGCTTTATAATCTAAAATCTGTTTAAAAACGAATTTAAATGGCAAAATTGTTTAAAAATCCGAAATTTCCGATCTTTTTAGGGCGATAGCCGTAGCCTCGGACGAATTTGTCGTGGATTTTGAAGCGAATATTCATTTTAAATTCAGAACGCTTCGTGTCATTACATTGCCTGAAAAATCACGAGACCGTGGAACTGAACCGCTCAGGGCACTGCCAGGTATGCGCAGTACCCGACACTCCAACTTTCCGATTTCGATAGAGATGAGTAGCTGGTAGTGTATAAGCTGTGATTATATCCTTATTTAAGTTTTATTATTTATTATTTAAGATTTAGAGTTAAAACATATCAAATATTGTACTCACTTAATTTACGGTCTGAAAGGTACCAGATTTAAGTTTTAGCGATTAGAGCATAACCAAACATTAGCGGTTTTTAAAAACTGATTATTTCAGACCGGGTTTCCTGAAGTGAGGTTACCACACTATCCCAATGATAACAGGCTATAAGAACCTAGTTGCTTATAGTTTCGTTTGTTGCTTATCAATTATATATCCTAACCATAATATTGTTTTATTATTTTCCCGAAAATATTGATTGAAAGTATTCCTTGATGTCTTTGAAATTTCAGTAATTTACATAGTTACAGTTTCTCCTCACTCTTGGGATCTCTTTCTTGTTTTCGGCCAGGCTTCCTGTCTATTACCGTTTTCTTTCATCGATCTATCTCAAGGAGACTCATTACATCAACTGTGCAGTTGAATAATCAGTTTGGAAGAAATTGGAGAAGGTGGTGCGGCTATGCCTTCAGAGGTTTGTAGCCAGATCTTTGGATAGATGTGTTTCGCTTTTTTTAGACGTTGCGTGTGAGTGTAGTATAAGTCTGTTGATAGATTTGTCTGTCTTAATGAAACATTTAGTAATAAATTTATCAAAATATTTATTTAGTGATTCAGATTTAAAACTTCAGTGAATAACTGAGTTCCTAACAATCCAGGGAGAATTCATCAGAGTTCGCAGAATTTTTTTTGCGTTCTCTGTAACTTGAGTAGCAGTCTGTTTGCACGTGTTCACCAAGTCATAATTACCTTCACTCTACTACTGAGTTTGCTTATCCTGCATAGCAATGAGTAGAGAAAGTTTCTTCTAATTTCCTCGAAAAGGATAAGTTTTATGAAAAATTTGCTTAGAGCAATTCGAACTTATTATTGAACTTAATTTAAAAGAGACGGTTATAAAAATCACATACACGATCTTATAAAAAGTACGACTATTGGAAAACTTATCTTAACCTTATACATGCGCTCGCTATTTGATCATTGGAAGACAGCAGGGAAAAATATGTTTTTATTGTTATCGGTATATTTCTACTTACGGATTTTGTAATGCTAGACCACTACTATAGCTTCGACCATTAGAGCTGCGACTATTCTCGTTCCAAACCCATTTCTTGTCATCTCTTTCGCCTCCGCACATACAGAATATAATAGCCAATAATACTGAAAAAAAAAGAAAAATATTTTTTTTGGCTGTTATGTGAAATATAATAGGTTTTATCTGAAGGGAGATGTATAACTTGAAAGGCAGCAATTTCCGCAAGACCTTTTATAGCCAGAAAACATTAGGTCGGACTAGAAAACAGGTCTTCATTTTTAGTTTTTTTATTATTATTTAATAAATCACCACTT
Organism: Pissodes strobi; assembly: GCA_016904865.1. NCBI lineage: Eukaryota > Metazoa > Arthropoda > Insecta > Coleoptera > Curculionidae > Pissodes > Pissodes strobi. The sequence continues at coordinate 19,902 of MU184339.1, read as the reverse complement.
GAAATATATTTCAAGTAATTAATTGCACTGATTAGCCCTGCTAGGAATATTGAATAAACAAATTAAGATAATTATGTCAATAAAAACACAAAAAAATTACAAAACTTCAAGATAGGCGACGCGACATACCCAAATTTGGTGCTGCATTTATAGAAATGGAAATAAATTTAAAGTAGGTACCAGAGTTGATAAAATTTGTCGCAAATTCATATATTGGCTATGCTTAAGCCCATAACACTGAGCAAATGCAACATAGCCCGGACTTTTCTTAAAGACGGACTTAGAGAGAAACCGGAAAAAGTATCATGAAAGGGAAAATGGTAATAATAGTATTAATAATAATAATAATAATAATAATAATAATAATAATAATAATAATAATAATAATAAAACAATACAACAATTATAAACAATAGACCAGATATAACAGTAATAGACAAAATTAACAAAATCACAATGTTAATAGATATTGCACACCCCCTGGACCACAACATACAGAAGACAATAACAGAGAAAATACGAAAATACACGGACCTAGCTGAAGAAATAAAATCAATGTGGAAAATGGAAGAAGTCCTCATCCTCCCCGTAGTCATCTCAGTCACAGGCCTCATACCACCGGAGTTACCCGCAGGATTCACGAAACATAATCTTCCACATCAACTAATAACAGACATGCAAAAATCAGTGATCCTAGAAACATGTCGGATAGTCAGGAAAACCCTAAAATAAGTCAACAAGGTGTGAGTTTTGCGAAAGCCCTCACTACCTTTTACCACATATGTAAATGTGAGACTAAACAAAGAAATAATAATAATAATAATAATAAGGCGCATACCTGCAGAGCTTCCGGTCGAGGAAAACAATCAGGAAAACCATTGCAATAGCGAACCCAGCAGGAATTTGCTTGGAAGACCCACATCGCCATCAACAACTTGTGGAACTAAAAGACCTCTTCAGACAACAAGCTAAGGCTACGGGAGCTCGACTTCGCAGGTACAACGAGCTTTCTAAGAGAAAACAACAAAATGCAGACTTCACAGCGGACAGAAAGAAATTTTTCAGGAATTTGGAGACACGGCTAGAAAACCCAGGCAGGCACAAGCCCCAGACAACACAGATGAATTCCACAACGACTGGGGCTCCAGCTGGTCAGAAGCAGTACACTACAGCAGAGAGTCCCAATGGATAGCAGATGTTGAACAAAGTGCATCGAAAGTTGAAGGAATGTCTGTGGATCATTTAACAGCAGAAAATTTACAACATTTGCTCGAAAGTAAGAGCGGTGCTCCGACATCTCATGAGCAACTGGCGAACCAATATCCTTGTCAACAACAGCAACGCTAGTAAAGTCTAGATATCCAAAGGTATTTTTCAAGGAGACTCTTTATCACCTGTGTGGTTCTGCCTAGCTCTGAACCCTCTTTCTACACTACTGAACAACATGAATATTGGGTACAGACATAACATCAGGAACGGGAGGAGGTTATCCCATCTATTGTACATGGATGATCTAAAGCTATTTGCAGAGAACCATACTGGAGTGCACTATCTAATTACCACCGTTAAGACCTTCAGCAGGGACTTAAACATATCATTTGGACTTGATAAATGAGCCATCATCAACATCAAAAGGGGCGCCGTGGAAATCGAAGAATATCAATACAAGAATATCGAGAACTTACATCCCTAAGATACATACAAGTATGTAGGAATGCCTCAGAACCAACATATCGACCACACGCACCTGAAGAATATGTTCTCCGAGAAGTACAAGAAGAGAGTACTCAAGGTTCTGAACACCAAACTTTCATTTAAGAACCAGATCACCGCTCTGAACACCTGGGCAGTGCCTGTCTTAACATACATCTTTGGCAACAAGTGCTAAGATCCGAAGATGGTCTGATGAGAATAGCAGCTCAGGATGATCGAGAATATACGCCATTGAATCTACAACACCGCAATCTCGAGTTCGACACAAGCTCAAGGCAGGAAGATCAAGCTACCTGAATGGAACAAGCCTTACATGGTAGGTTTCCAAGAAGTCTAGAAGCGGACAACGACGATAAGCCGACCTCACTAGCATGAAGCCGACCTCACTAGCATGGCTCGGCGCCGGTTATCTCTATCCAGAAACCGACGGATTCTTCATGGCCATCCAGAGCAGAGTTATCAGGACTCGCAACTATGAAAAACATTGTCTAAGACTTGAGCGAACAAGTGTAGGAAGGGTGGGGCGGTTGGTGAATCTATAGAGCATAACAGCTGGCTCTCAATAACGGACTCCTTCAAATATGCCCACCTTATTGCAAATACCAGCCCCAAGCAGTCTTGGAAACAGATAAAGCGGTACTGTATTAGGGCAGGCCTATAATAACGGATAGACCGGACATCGTTATCATTGATAAGGAGAAAAAGACTGGAACCATCATTGACATAGCTGTGCCGCTATCTCATAACGTCAGAAGAACTGAGACAGAAAAAGTCACAAAATACGAAAACCTTGCAGTAGAGCTGAAGAACGTCTGGCAGCTGACTAAAGTCTTCACAATCCTACTGGTAATTTCGGCAGAAGGGATCACTTCGAAGAATCTCCTAAAAATCTTCAGGATCTCGGATTATCCTAGAACATCATGTAATACGCGCAGAAGGCAGTTATACGTCAGACATGCCATATAACCCGCAAATTTCTGAACGCAGCCTGAGTGAGAGGAATTGAATTGTTTTTCCACCAGGTTATCCCAGCCTAGTAATTTGGCTAAAACGTTACCAGCGAAAGCTGAATTAGCGTGGATAATGATAATAGTAATATTAATAATAATAATAATAATAATAATAATAATAATAATAATAGTAATAATAATAATAGTAATAATAATAAGCCGACTGCAACATCTTGCCAAATACCATACCAGTAAAAAGGGGCATATTCCAGGAGGATTCGCTGAGCCTGCTGTGGTTCTGTCTAACAATCAACTCCCTTTTACGGAGGTTAAACTCTGCCAACTATGGATTCGCCATTAGAAACAACAGCACGGAACTAATCAAAATAAACCACCCATTGTATATGGATGATCTAAAACTAATGACAGCTACCAAGCAACAACATATATTCGAATACAATTTCAAATGGATAATTGCCGCACATTTGCTGCAATAAAGGGTAAGATACAACAGGAAACTTTTCAAATGCAAACTGGAGACCAGCTCGAGGCAATTGTGAATGGAGATACCTACAATTACTTGGGGATGAAGCAGACACAGAACATCGGCCATTGGAAGATGAAGGAAGAACTGACAACCGACTTGGTGAAACGGTTAAGGCAAGTGCTAAAAACTAAACTCAATAGCAAAAATCTTTTTAAGGCAGTTAACACTTGCAGATATTTAGCCAACAATTAGACAAGCAGATAACAAATCTCCGAATCTTCTTCTACAGGGAGTTAGTTCAAAATTGGACAGGGATGGATGACTCCACCCCGTTAAGATTCAAGGTAGGCGAGGTCCAACGACATTATAAGGACAACAACGATAAGTTACAAAGCTGGACACACGTTAATGACATTACGCAAGGACATGTCTACAAAGCAGCGTCGAACAACTGGCTGGTCCCTGGACAATAATAATAAGAGCAATCAACAGTTACGGTGCTTAGATGTTCTTTTAGCATTGTGTTCTGGAGTAAATTCAATATCCAAGAGTTTCAAGGTAAATTAAGAACCTTGCTAACAAAGGAAAATACCATAACGAAAACTCCGGAGCCAGAACTACATATATTTATATGTGCCGCTGATGAGTGGACTTCCTTGCTTGTATACCAATGCAAATGTACAGAGCCTTAGCACTTGACGAGGGAAGAAAAGTTGCAGAGATGGTAAGAAAAACAGATTCATGGGAGGCATCGAAATGAGGTTATCCAGGAACATGTCGATAGACATGCGTCGAACTATTGCTAGCCTCAGCAAGGGAAAGTTTTTTATTCGCAATTCAAGATTACATGTTTCCAATAAGAAATTACCTGAAATAAACTGTCAAAGATTCCCAAATAGAAAGCCATAAGTGCAGATATGATTGCGAGACAATGAAGTTCGCATCGTTAATGCAGGATGTCAGCTTTTCTCTCCAACTGAATATAAGTATAGGTATGATAAGGTTGCCAAAATCATTTATCATACCCAGATTCGTGCCCATAATACAAATATACGACAAAGAGTTCTAGAAAACTGTGAGTTCCAACTCTAGTGAGATCGTATAATTTTAATGCTGATGCATAATATATCAGATATCACTCTCGTAAACAAATCCTCCTAGGTTGTAATTTTGTGGGAGTTGGAAGTAAGAGTGCCGAAAGGCCAACAAAGAAATGCCGATAAGTAAGGGTGGACTAAAAACCTTTTCGGAAAGCTGTCATGCTTTCGACGGTAAGAATTATGTGGAAGTTCATCGGAAATTCCTAAGATCTGAAACATCAGAAGTATCATCCCAAAACTCTTCATAATACGGAAAAGGATGCAACAGAGCTTAATCCCTCTGACGCTTAAAGCATCTGTGATTAAGCCAATTTTCCCGCTTAGAGGGAGTGTAAATGCGGAAAAGCATGTAAATCGATATTAATAATAACAGTCATAACACTAAATATCAGCTGAACTCTGAGACCACCAAAATAACATCTCCTATTAATCAAGCGATATAAGCGATGATGACTGGGAACATTTGGAGCTATGTCTAGTCAGTTTCATTTTAATACAGAATAATAAATTGGTAACCAGGGGCCATGATCTTCCTGCCTTTTTTTGAAAATGTCGCGGTTTTTTAGGGCAATGACACTAAGTATCACACATCTTTATTGCAAATTTGTTTGAATAAGACATGCTAACCCAAGGACTGGCTGCAGCGTATCATTAATTCGCACAATTTTAGATAATAGAATGCATATGACAAATGCAGTATTTCTTCATGCATCAACCTTCATGAAGAATAATTTTTTTCTGCGGAATTAATAATACTTTTATTAAATTTGGGAATACCCTATACAAAATTATTTAAGTTTCAATATAGTTTTCAATAATAATTAATCAAAATTACAGTTAAGTAGGATATAACTATATGCATTTACTCGTGACCTACTACAGGTTACAACAATCTACATACACCATCCTATTGAATCACCGTGACATAAAATCTTAAACTAAAATGTGACCTTGAGGGTTATTTATCGTTAAATATCACTATCATAAGAATTTTAAAGGTTTTGCTAATATTCTATAGAGATATATATTTATGTAAATAAATACATGTTATTTGGCAGCACGTTTTTTAGTATTGACTACCGGCCCCTTGCACGTACTCAATATCAATCAAATTTTAAGAGATGTTAGATACAGATCGTTGACTATAAGGTTGCCAGGTTTAAATTTAAAAATCGCAGCACACAAGTTTAAAACGGGAAGGAGAGATGCAAATAAACAAGAACATATTTTATCAAATTAATCAAAATTTATTTTATATAAGAAATAAAAAAATAGTTTTTGTAACATAACCAACATAGTGTAATAGATGATAAAATACTTTAAAAAGTTTCAAACAAATTATTATTTGGATGAAAAAGAATATTCCTTATCAGACTTGACAGCTTCCAAGAGCTTTTTGTTTTTAACTGCCATATCATAAAATTGTTTGCAGGTTAAAGTAAAATTTGTTTTAATCTAAAGCTCTGCTTTTACATGCTCAACCAGGAGCTTATTACGGCTGTCGCTCCAGGCTGCATTGCCTAAAGAAAAAAATCCTTTCAGAGTCAGCATTCGACCCGTATATTGAAAAAAACAAATTGTATTATTTTCAAAAAATTTATAATTTCGGGATTAGCTATGAAGATGTTACTCCATTTCTGGATATCAGATTCCTCAAGTAAAGCGCAAGCTTTATCAAGAGTAGGTTTTATTATATAAAATTCCTCATATAAAATATCAATATTTATATCAATGAATAAGTTAGGATTTTCGCTACTGAATGAAACTTATAACGGCTTTGTAGATAAAAAATATTTAATTTTGAAAACAAGTTATTTTCCGAAAAATCATATTTTGAATCAGCAATGCTTTTAAAAGATCTAACTACCTACAAAATAATTCAAATTTTCAGAGGCAAACATCACCATCGCAAAGTCAATCAGCAAATGGTTTTCACTCATCTCAAAATACCTTTTACCTATTACCTTTCCCCAGCAAAAGCAAAATCAATTTCGGAATTCCGTGATCCAAAGAAAAGCAAACTTTCATTTCAACCAACATCATATGGATTACAACACTCCAACTTACGACGACGACACTCAACAATATGACGATAATAACTACTATGGTTATTTACACTGAGAGTAGCCAAGACTATCTTGGATACTACGGCGATAAAGACCAAAGCCTCTATGAATATTCCATGCCACTTATCGTATCGAGAGTGAAGACTACCAAAATTTTCTTGCACTTCTGAACCAAGACCATCCTCCGAACGACACCACTCAAACTGTGGGAAGCTTGTTGGAAACAGGAAACAAAATTCAGACCTGGAACCTCGACGATATGAGCCGCAATTTGGAATTTCCCGAACAGAATTTCATTTAAACCCTCTGCTTATACAGTTAACCCTAAAATCTATATTACATCAAAGATGCATCAAATAAATTCAAACTCCTCATCGATACTGGAGCCATACGAATTACATATCTATTTTCAAAGAAAAAACTGTCCAAAACTTTCCTCAAAAATCTCAGGAAAATGCAACCATACAAGGAATCACATACCAAGTAAAGAAAGAGAGGAAAGAGAGATATTTTGTGAAGAATTGCAAGCAGTAGGGGACAAAATAAGAACACGAGATAAAATCGTTATTATGTAGAACCTAAATTCAAGAATGGCAAATGAACCACTGGATGGCATAATGCAGAGATTTAACGGAGAGACCACAAACGAAAATGGAGATCTACTGAAAATATTCTGCCCAAACAACAACATGAAAATTAACAACACTTGCTTCGAACATGACATGAAGTACGAATACACATGGTAAAATACAAGAGGACAACAGCCGGTATTAGACTATATTATCACAAACAGAGAGGTCGTACCTCAAACAATATTGGGCGTAAGAACTCTAAATGGCGCCAACTCTGGAAGTGATCATAAGATGGTACTTTATCAAATGAGATTGAACATACCCAAATCAACAAAACTTAAATCGCAAATAATTAGCAAATTTAATGTCGAATCATTAGGAGATGACAGCACAAAACATCTGCAGATAGAATAAATCAGAAAATATTGCAAAGACCAGTGAATACTGAAGATAGCATAGACCACCAATGAAAAACAATAAAAAATAACATACTAGATGCTGCCATGGAAACAACAGGAAAGCGACAAATAAATGTCAATACAATCAGAACGCCATGGTTTACGCCGGAAGTGAAAGAACTAGCTAAACGAAAGAAAAATGCATACATCAATACGCGAAATCAAGCGCCTGAAAACTGGAACAACTATCGAAGGGAAGGAAACGAGGCAAATGCAAAAATAAGAGAACTAAAAAAACTATTGGGAAAACTTCACAAAAGGAATGGAAAGAGACTTGTATGGAAGACAGAGAAGAATATGAGGAATGCTAAGAAGAAATAAGCTAGAAGTCAAAGATACCACACGAACCAATAAAATCACGACAGAACAGTGGGAAACGCACTTTAGGAATCTATACAATGAAGAGGAAGATAAGAAACATATACAAACCGAATATGAAGAAGACAACGACATAGAATTAACAAATGACACTACAAAAAACAACTTAAAGTCCCTTAAAAATAGAAAAATCCCCGGGCCAGACGAAATCACTAACGAGATGATTAAATACGGAGGGAAAAAATTACAAAATGAAATATTAACCTTATTTAAAAATATCATAGAAGAACGGAAAATACCAAATGAATGGAAGAATAGTATAACAATACCCATTTTTAAAAAAGGACAGAAAACACTTCCAGCCAACTATCGTGGAATAACCCTACTTGATAGTGTTCTTAAAGCGTTCACAAAGACTATGCTGGGGGAAATCACTAAATCCATAAGGATAGGAGACGAACAACAGGGCTTCCGAAAAAACAGATCCACTATTGATGCAATATTCATTGTCGAACAATCGCTGTCGAAAAATCCCTAGAATTCAATAAACCTGCGTACATGTGCTTCGTCGATATGACCAAAGCATTTGACAGAGTGCGCTTAAGAGATGTCCTGGAAATAATGAGAACAAAAGGGCTAAACCATAGGCTACTTAATATAATATACGATATTAACACCCAATGCAGAACAAAAATCAGAGTACAACATATCACATGTAAACACAGGAATTAGACAGGGAGATTCACTCAGCCCCTTCATATTTAATTTGATAATGGATGAAATAATAGAAAATCTGCCCAGAGCAGCTGGATACAAACTGGGAAATACTTTCTTCTATGCTGTATGTTATGCTGATGACGCGGTTCTTATTGCAGATTCCGAAGATAATCTCCAAAGGTTACTCCATTCTTTTAACACCAAAGCAAAAAAACTAAATATACTCATCAACATCGAGGAGACTAAATGATTAGCAACATCAAAGGAACCAATAAGATGTAAGTTGGAAATCGACTCCAAAATCGTCGAACAGGTAAACCATTTCAACTATTTGGGAGCAGATATAACAGGTCATGGAAATCTACTTCTCGAAGTAAGAGAGCAAACAATTAAAGCAAATCGAGAGATGTGTGAGAGAAACTGTTTGGAAAAACAAATACCTCAATACGGAAAGCAAAGTCAAGATATATAAAACGCTGTGTCTAGACTCCCGGTACCGGTATCCGAATAAATCCCGGTAAAATGATGACGTATATATAATTACTTAAAAATCTACCGGTATTTATATCAAGCTATGCTAGCCTCCCGGTACCGATGTCCGCATAAATCCCGGTATGTATTGATGACGTAATATTCTGCCGGTGTTTCTATTAATCCCGTTAGATTTTATAAAATAATTAGCGTTTAAAGATACTTTACAGGCGTAGCCGACTATATCAAATTCGGCCTCTCCTATTGGTCGATCCGCATGACCCTCCGCTCGCTTCGCTCGCTACGGGGGCTCAAGAAAAGGAAACTAACCAGGTGCTAACCCAATCTAACCCAAGACATACCCAAAATCAAGAAAAAAAACTGTTTAGAAACATAATCTTTAAAAAAAAATAAAAAAAAGCAATGGGGTTCGAACCCGTGCCGTCCAGGTGAGACCCAACTATCTAAACCTCTACACCACGAGAGCCCTTGCGACAAATTGATTGCATCACGAAGACATATTGTAATCTACCGGGATTATTGTAAATACCGGTAGACCATTACGTCATCATACCGCCATTATATTTTACCGGGATTTATTCGGATACCGGTACCGGGAGTCTAGACACAGCGTATATAAAACGGCAGTAAGACCTATCATAACATACGCAGCAGAAACAAGACCAAATACAAACAGAACTCTACAAATGATGAGAACAGTTGAAATGAAAACTCTGAGAAGTATACAAGGCAAAATACTATACGACATAATACGAAATGAAGACATCAGACTACAATGCGGGACACAGGACATAGGAAGGTGGGTGAGACAGAGACGAAGATTCTGGAACAAACATATAAAAAGAATGGAGGACAGCAGATTCGCCAAAAAACGCAAAAATTAATAGTCCAGTAGGAAAGAGATCACAGGGAAGACCACCAAAACGTTGGAGAGAATGCTGGACTTCATCTTCAGGGAAGGACGTGTTGGCAATGAGTAGCCTACTAATATGTATCCATATTAGAAAGTAGAAGAAGAAGAAGAAGTAAAAATGTTGCCCTTATTTTATTTTGCTCATTTGGAGGAAAAGTTTTTAAAAGACCTGTCGCTATTAAACCAAAGAAATTGTGATTTATCCTTTGAATCATTTTTTCTCTCTGAGATTTTAAAATACTATAAACTTCAAAGCAAAGTAAATCAGGTTTTTAAAATTTTTGTTCCGTTTCAAAAAAGTTTTTCAAGGTGTTGTGAAAAAACTTAAATAACATTCAGTTTTCTGTACCATAAAATTATCTTCAAAAAAAAACCTGACGAGAAATGGGTATTTGATCTTCCTGATTGCTGGAAAAATGTTTAGCATTCTTTCTATGACTGGAAATAAACTTAGCCATTGGGTCTTAGAATAGTTTTATATTCCAAATCAATGAAATTAAAAAAAAATAATTATTTGCACCTTTTTGCTTGGAATGAAAAATGGTTGAAAATTTTTAGAATTAAGCTTTCTACATTAAGGCAGCATTTTCTTAAAGCATTTTTCACAGAATTGTTCGCTATACGAGCAAGACAACTTAGATAACCCACTGCTAGAATTGTATTATTTTCTTTATAAAATAATAATTCGTAAACCAAAATGTACACTTGGGTTATCAGCCGAATAGCAAGTTGTTCTTTAATAATTGAATTATATTTCTTGAATTAGCGTAAATGGCATTTGCTGTCTCGTCGGAGTGTTTGAATCGAGAAGACATAATTTTATTCCTTATGATTGAATATAATACCTTATAGAAGTATTGGAAATAGCTTGGCGCTTCCGTGATTAGAAGCACCTGTTGAGATTCCAAAAATGTCCCTTTGCTCACATAATACATTTTCTATTGACATAGGGCCAAGAACATTAAAAGCGATCAAAGTTGCTTTCGTTCTGAGTCTTTGTCGTAATTTAGGAATTATGTTACAACTGCATTGAACAATCTAATGAATTATAATTATATGAATGGGCATATTTAACAGTGTGATACACATTTGTCACTTCGGCAGCCAGTATTTTTTCTTACTGAGCATCCATAACTTCCCGTCCCAAAAATGATTGTAGGGTTTTATTTTGTTTTGTCACAATCTCACACTTTTTGTGCTGAAAGCCTTCCGCATGCCATTTTAAATCCCCCAGACCTCAATGCATAAATGAAAACAACTTTTTACATAAGTTGCACCTAGCTTTTTCATTGTCTTCTTTAAGCCAAGAAAATGTATTTTCCCATTTCCATTTCCTAAATTTATTTAATCGTTTAGATTTTTTTGATAGTGTTGTTGAAACATCCATATTTACAAAATACTTGCACTGACTTTTTAATTACAAAAAAACTTACTTCCTAACAGCAAAAAAATTTATAAACAAATATATAACTCGCCCAAAAACTCTTGACAACCGGAAAAATAAAAAAAAATTATATCATATAATACAAATAAAAATTGGGGTATCCCCAGAAATCACTCAGCTTGTTATGTTAAATTGTCAATATTTGAAAAACTAGATGTTTTTCGAATAGACAACTTTATACAAAGTCGCCCTTATTTTTAATGCTAAATAAGAAAGAAGAATTATAAAATCAAAAATTTGAAAACAAATGATCAACGATTTTCTCACTTAAATTTTTAATGTTAGTTTTTGATCATCCTGTTTATATTTATTATAAAAATGCCAACACAGACTACTAAAGTAGATTCCCTTCTATAAGGAAACCAACACCAATTAAATAGTAAAGGCTTTCAATAGGAGAAATTGATAGTTATATTTAGACCTGCAAACGTCATTTTTGATATAAAATTTAAAATAGGTCAAAACGGTCAGACTTAGGTACTTATAGGATATTATATACAAAATATATCTAGAATTTTCGAAGCAATTCAAAAATGTCTTAATATACGGGATATTCTATTTAAAATAAGCAAGTTGATACTTGTCCACGAGAATACGAACACCCTGTATATATAAAAATATAATATTTTAAAAATGTAAGTAAATCCAAACAATATTTGTATTAAAGTTTTGTGGTACACACCGTAAATTCTGAGATAAGAAGGGCCACCCTGTACATTTCGCTATGTATATCTGTAGGCTATGGCTTCAGTTGCCTCTTTATACAGAAATAAGCAATTCAGGAATAAAATTGTAATCTTGAAGGTTGTAGGTTGTCATAAGTATCCACTAGGCTGTAATTAGTGAAAATATTATTTCCACATTGACATTGTGGGACAGGATTGCAAACAAAAATTCGGCTGCTTTCAACATCTCTGGAAAACTTGTTCAGAAACGTTTGCTTTAAAATATGTTGTCCAATTTTCGTTTGCAGGACCATTGTGGTCCTTGGCAGTAAATTTTTGAATATATATGCTTCTAAACTACAAAACTGGCTTAGGAAGGCATAGCTTAAAACATGACTCTGCAGGCGATGCGATAGTCTGAATGGATCACTGTTGTACCACGGAAAACCTACTGTAACCGAAAATATGATAATTTTAATAAGAAATGCAGTATGAGGCATGACCCCTGCATTGTTGTAAAATATAAGCGATTTGTGAGTCTAGTCATATTTTTTTGTTAAAAACTCATCGTATGGTTTCAAAGAATGTTAATTGTGAAGACCACAGCAGAAGCAGTAATGTAATGTTACCATTTGTATTAGTATCAACATAAGTAGAGGTATGATTAGCGAGAGGATCCTCGTTCTCTGTTTGTGAGTTTGGGTTAGTGTGGGTTAGTTTCGGTTATATTTTGAAGTGGGTGGGAGGGTGAAACTCGACATAGTGAATTCTGAGTTGTTTTCACAGGAAACAACCGAAGAGGTGCATAAATGAAAAAAAACCTAATTCACAATTTTTTATATGTTTCTAGAAATATCTACATGTTTAAAATCTCATGGTCACTGGAAAATATGTTCTTCCAAAAACTAGTTATTTCACACTAATTAGACAAAATAATAATGTAGCTGCTTTTCCGTATATAGAAAATAGGAAATTCCGAAAAGATTTGTATAAAAAAAAATTATTTTAATATTTTAATCTCTTTTTACGAAATGATCAGATATTTAAGGTAATGAGGGATGATAAAATTCAATTTATGTACAGGGTGGCTCGAATTCAAGTCTATGTATGGGGATCTCGAAAACCGACCAAATTCTTCGCGAATACAAAGCATATTGTGTTTGTATTAATGAACATTGGTTTGGTAGCGATGAGCTAGAGAGCTGCTGTTTGCCTGGTTACTCGGCTGTCTCTGGTTTTTGTAGGACTAACATGATCCATGCTGGGCTCTGTGTGTTTGTTGTCGAGGGTTTGGAGTGTGAGGCACTTGGCCTTAGGTCATTTTCAGTGGAATTTCATGCAGAGTTTGCTGGAGTTCACTTTCCCAATCTAAACAAGCAGGTTCTTACGGTATATCGCTCACCTAATCGGGATTTTGATATATTCTTGGAAACCTTGAGTAATATGTAAATATGAATCTTTCAATGCCACTCTTTATTACAGGGGATTTTAATGTTCATTTTACAGGGAAGGATCCAAAGACTGCTGATTTAGTTAATATTATGTTTACCTATGGCTTGCAACAATGTACATTTTCTAACACTCGTAACAGTGCCTGCATTGATACAATATTTACCAATGTTGACCTGTCTAGAATAACTGAGTGTCATAGATCTGCAATATTTGTCAGATCACAATGCAATAATGACTAAGCGCAGAACTGAGCCCTCTACCAGTGAAAAGGCAAGAATATCATATCGTCCATTAACTGATATTGGTCTTTCTGAGATTCATGATAGTTTCAATGATATTGACTGGGGTTTGTTGGGGACTTCAATATGTACATTGATGAAAAATTTGATAAATTTCTTGATATAATTAAAAGTAATATGGAGACATGTTTTCCAATAAAATCCAAAATGCTTAACAAAAATCAATTTCTCTGTCAGAAAATTAATTGGTTTAATGACCACTTAAGGAGTTTGAGGGATAGATTGAAATTATTGATAAATCTTAATAAAGCTAATCCTATTTTAATGCCCAAACATATAATCAATGACTAAAGAAAAAGATATAGAAATGAATTACAAATAACCAAGCAACAACCTTATGACAACTATATTAACAATGCCTCGAATCCACAAGTTGCAATGTGGAAAATTATAAACCAACACAGTATTAAATGTAAATCTATGGCGTCATCTTCATTAGATGTTAATTCATTTAACAACTTCTTTACCTCGGTGGCTGAGGACGTTATCAGCAACTTGTCTCTGGCACCGAGGGATTATACTGAGTAATTTCAAAATGGTGTAACTGAGTCGGTTTTTTTTGTTTCAAACGGCTACTTATATTAATGTGAGAGATAAAATGACTCAGTTAAAGAATAGCAAAAGTAAAAATTTCTTGGAAATTAATGCTAAGATGATTAAAACAATTAAAAGCACAAGAGTTTATATGTTGACTAAACTTATTAATCAGGCTATGTTGAAGAGAATGTTTCCTAATTCCCTTAAAACTGCTAAGGTAGTACCAATTTATAAAAACAAGGGTTCTGCTGATGATATTTCCAACTATCCGCCTATATCGATATTGTCGGTAATCTCCAAGATCTTTGAGTCACTTTTAAGGGATCAGATTAATGATTACTTTGAGAGGGATGGTATTTTATCAGGGACAATATGGCTTTAGGAACAAAAAATCTATAGTTCAAGCCATTGGCAGATTGGTGAACCGTGTTTGTGATGGTTTTGAGAGTGGCCTGGACACTTTTGCTTCCTGTCTTGACCTTACTAAGGCATTTGATTGCGTTTCACCCGAGATTCTGTTAGTTAAATTAACACTATATAACTTTGATTCTTCAAGTGTGAGCCTACTGAGGTCATATCACTTATATCTCACAGGTAGAACTCAGTTTGTTTCATATAGTGGTGTCTCTCGGGTGGGTTTTTTAAGGTATGGAGTTCCACAAGGCTCTGTGTTGGGTCCAACTTTATTACTTATCTATACCAATGATCTTGCCAATCACAATAAGAAAAACAATGTGATTTTATTTGCAGATGACATCACTACTTATGAAAGCTATCATCCTTCAAATATCGAGGAGAGCAACATTCGAATTGCTCAGGAAAGTATAATGACTTGGTTCTTGTCGAATAGACTATCTCTCAATGCAGCAAAAACACAGAGCATAAACTTTACTCTACGGAGATCCCATACGAACTCAGACCTGTTGAGTGGCTGCCTTGAGGAGGTGAAATTCTTGGGAGTTCATTTGGACACTGGACTCATCTGAGAGAATCACATCTCAAACATGGGCAGCAAACTTTCACGCTGCATTTACTTGATTCGTAATCCATCTGGCAGTGTTTCTCAAAACCAGTGATATCTGCATGCCATGGTCTTTTTGGTCCCAATATGGCCTATATAGTATTGTCCTGGGAAAATTCCCCTCACGCTTCAAGGATCTTTGGATTGCAGCGTCGCTGTGTAAGGGTGATCCTGGGTATGGGTTATAGGGATGAATGTAGGAACATCTTTAAACGACTGAATATACTTACAGTTCCATGTCTGTACATCTTTCAGTATCTCGCCTACATCAAGAGCAATATTCGGTCCTATCAAAGTCATGCTGGCATTCACCAGTATCCCACCAGGAACTGTCATTGCATTGTTCCTAATTTGCACAGGCTAGCAAGAACCAGAAAGGGCACAGATTATTACAGTGCCAAATTTTATAATGTCCTGGAATTTCTTGACAGTGGCTTTGGAGATTTACTGTGATTTCTGATGATTTATTTCAATGCACTGTTTTAATCCATTTGTATTATAACGTAACATGTATCCTGCTATTTTAAATGTATTTTGAATGTTTTTAAATGTATTTTAAGTGATTTTTTTATATACTTTTGATGCTTTTTAAATGTGTAATTTAGTAATTATTATTTAATGATATTTATATTATTTTACTTTAATAATTCGAATTTAATGATATTTTAATGTATATTTATTTTATATTTGGTAATACTTTTAGCTGTATTTTTTTCTTGACCTGTAAATGTACCTGTACAATATTACCAATAAACTAAACTAATTAGGGCAAAATTGCGCATTTAGATGCCTAACAATATGCCGTATTTCCGGAAATATCTGAAAAAAACAGAAATTTTAAAAAATCGTTTTATTTTTTCCCTCGGTTTATTTAAAAACGGATTTTAAATTGAATTTCACCTTTGCAATGCCACTTCTTCCGCTCTATCCAACGGTGGTATTGAGTTTGGAATCCGACTTTTCATCTTCAAGGGGTCATCATCAACTCCCTTTTAATAAATACGAACTTTAATTTTGTTATCGTGTTTCAGATGATATTTTTCGTTATTAATACATTTAATATTTTTTTTTAAGTATTTATTTTGCTTTTGCACCAGTTTTGAATAGTTTAGGTTAATTAAATTTAATTAAAGTCCGTATTTAAAAAAAGTTGATGATCCCTTGAAGATGAAACCTCGGATTTTAAACCCCTCATCAACCTTTTTTTTAAATACGAACATTAGTTAAATTGAATTAAATTAAACTCGTAAAAATTACACCAAAGCGAAATAAATATTTAAAAAAGAATATAATAATAACGCCAATATCATCTGAAAAGCGATAAAAAATAAAGTTCGTATTTAAAAAAAGAAAGTTGATGATGGCTGCAAAGTCATAATGCAAAAGTGCAATTCAATTTGAAATCCTTTTCCAGAAAAAAATAAAATGATTTTTCAAAATCTCGTTTTTTCCGGATATCTCCGTAAATACTTGGAATTTTAAAGCTTTCTAAACGGCATATTGTTAGGCACCTAAATGCGCAATTTTGCCTTAATTTGACAGACACTGTATCTCTTACGGTTTTCGAGTTCCCCATACATAGACAAGAATTCGAGCCACCCTGTATATTAATAAGACACCATAAGTAGACCATTTTCTGTATACATATAACATATAAGGAATAAGAAATTCGACAAAAGCACTATTTCCCTACTTTCACTGTACTCTAGTATTTGTCTTTCTGAGTGTTCTAGGCTTTAAAGATGAGTGATTTTTATGATGTTAGTTTTATAGTGAAATGCTCTTAATTTAATAAACCTAGTTTTAAGGACAGACAAACAAAATTAAATAAGTTTTATTTCCTCTGTTTCCTCTTAAAAGGGAACTAAAAATAAAATATGCTCTAATTATCTACCGTAACTATCTATTTAAAAGGCAGAATTAATTAAAGGCATACAAGCTAAATGTTACGTATTCCAATAGTTATGCAATTGTTATTTTTAATCACATACATACTGATCGAACCTGGAAGCAGGTATGTCTATTGTTTAAATTTTCGCAATTTCCACTAAACCATTTTAACTAGGTGAAAATGCCGAAAGTAATTGCTTCCTGGTTAAGTATTTCCTTAGAGAGTATTATTTAATACCTATAATACCGAACCTTAAGTATTTTGAACATTGCCGCAATAGTTAAAAAATATGCAGACAATATTTATTAAATATTGACTTATTCTAAATTGGGATTTGGAACCTTCGGCAAAATGCACTACAACACAATTTTAACCACAATACCGAAACAGAAATTTTTCACTCGACCCACGCTTCACTAACCATGTTAACTTACAGTCTATCTAACTCTATTTTATACTAATTGTTAACCATTAACGGCCAAGCATTTAAGTAATTGATCTGAAAATAAATCAGAAAAAAAATTCACAAAGATGCAACCTGACAATGATGAATAAAAATGCAAAAATATGATTTGTTATGTATTCAAATAATTTTTTAAAATAACTTTCGGTTAGTTTTAGCTAGTTTTAAATTTTTTAGTCATTTGAACCGGGTCCCATACGTTATAACAAACTTTAATGGTTCTAGTTATTTATAGTAAGTCGCCAAAATTCGGCTAATTTTAGTTAGTTTCAACTTATTTTAATATTTTAAATTTGTTTTGATATGTTTTAGGCTTTTTGGTTACTTTTGCTTAGCCGTTAAATTAACAACGGTTAATTTCAGTCAGTTTTAATTTATTTCTGTCACTTGAACCGGTTCTGATACGTTATTACCAATTTTAGTGTTTTTGATTAGTTTTAGTAAGTCGCCAACATTTTGATAATTTGGGTTAGTTTTACCTTACTTCAATATTTTAAATCTTATCGTATACGTTTTAGCCCGTTTTCGTGCTTTTGGTTAGTTTTGGTTAATCATTCAATCAACTTTCGTTTACTTTCAGTTAGTTCCAATTTATTTTAGTCATTTGAACCGATTCCGAAACGTTATAATTAATTTAAATGTTTTTGGTTAATTTAAGTCAGCCGCCAAAATTCTCTCAATTTGGGTTAGTTTCAACTTACTTTAATATTTTTAATCTGTTCGGATACGTTTTAGCCCTTTTTGGTGCTTTTGATTACTTTAGGTTGGTTTTGGTTAGTCGTTTAATTAACTTTCCGTTAATATCAATTAGTTTTAATTTATTCTAGTCATTTGAACCGGTTCCGATACGTTATAAACAATTTTATTGTTTTTGGTTAGTTTTGGTTAGTCGCCAAAATTCGGTTAATTCGGGTTAGTTTTAACTTGCTTCAATATTTTAAGTCTGTTCTGAAACGTTTTAGCCCGTTCTGGTGCTTTTATTCACTTTTGGTTAGTCATTCAATCAACTTTCGGTTGCTTTCAGTTAGTTCTAATTTATTTTAGTCTTTTGAGCCGGTTCCGATACGTTGTAACCATTTTTACTATACCATACCTTAAAAGGAGCTCAACAAGTGCGTTGTAAATCATCAGTAGTAACTTCTGCGTCATAAAGTTGCGCAAATTATAAAATTTATGAATAAAAAATACAATTTTTTTGTTTAAGTAAAGCGCATGTTGATCCTATTTCAGGTGTTAATCCAGAACAACTCCCAAAGGCCTACATTGTCAAGTCTAATTTGATCAAAAACTGGTCTATTAGCCATTGTTATAGAAAAGCCAATGTAATGATATTTTATCATATTTAAAGTTAATTTCACTGTCTCTAGATAGTTTTTAATTTTGGCAAAACCCGCTTTTAATTTTTCACCCACCAATTCCCATGTCCTCGCATGAAATACCACCGCAGTGTCATCAGCATAGGCAAGACTCTTACCATCAACTTCAAGGCTGTAGAGGCAATTAACATAAATATTAAAAATAATTGGACCAAGTACCGTACCTTGTGGGACTCCATGTTGAACCGTCTTTGGTTCACTTAAAGTCTCTGCAATCTTGACATGTTGAGTTCTATGCATCAGATAATCCGCAAAAACATTCAACACAGTACCCCTAACCCCATGTCCCTCCAAGGCTTGAAGGAGCATAGGATGCGATACCGTGTCAAATGCCTTCGCTAAGTCCAAAAACAAAGCAATGCATTTATCTCCATTATTTAAATGACACATCATTTCAGACACCAGTTCATAAAATCCATGTGAAGTACTTAATCCCCGCTAAAAATCAAACTGATTTTCAGATAAGAGCTTGTTTGAGTCCAAAAATTCAAGTAGTCTAACCTTAAGACATTTTTCAAATATCTTTGCTAAATTTGAGATGATACTTATTGGTCTATAGTTACCTATATCCTCTTTAGCTTAAACCGAGACTTAAACTGTGTGGGTACAAATCAGATTAATTATATGAGCTAAGGGATTTAACATTTTTTAAACTTATTATATGTTCAATAATCTCATTACAGTTTGTCGGTTTTAAGTACATTGAATAGAGAGGGTTATTTACAAATTGAAACGAGCTGGAGGGACTTTTAAATAATAATCGTTCTGGGAGACTTCAATGCCCACAACACAAACTGGCTCAAACATCAAAACAAGACCGACAACGAAGGTAGAGAGGCTGAAGCATTCGCCATCAGCTGCGGGCTTACTCAAATTGTAGACGAACCAACTCGAATCTCAGAGAGGGGTGAATTCGCCGCCCTCCTGGATCTTTTTCTAACCACCAATCCTGACCAGTACACAGTTAC
>MU184338.1:132541-149761 GCA_016904865.1 Pissodes strobi | reverse complement strand
GGTGTTAGTTCGTTGGCGCAGTTCTTTAGCACGATGGCAGGTATTCCGTCCGGTCCTGATGCCTTTTGCGTATCTAGTTCTTTAAGGATCTTGCGAATATCACGGTGAGAAAACTTGACTTCTGCCGTGGTAGTGTTGATGTTCGATATAGTGGGGAGAGTCTTGCCTTGGGGCACGTCTAAGGTAGAGTGCGATGAAAACATTTTGGCGAGCATGTTTGCTTTTTCCTTGGCTGTAGTCGCCGTGATGCCACGTTCGTCCGTCAAAGGTGGGAGAGACGTTTTTGTAAAGTTGTTATTTACTGCCTTTGCTACCGACCAGAAATTCCTGGAAACATGGGGCATTGCAAAAGTTTATTCCTGATCCTTTGATTGTGTTTGTCCTTAGTTTCGTCGATCACACGCTTGTACTCGTTTCTCGCTTCGATAAAATAATTGCGATTTTCAGCGGCCTGATTTTGCTGCCAGTACTTATAGGCTTGCTGTTTCCTTCCTACAGCTCTTTCGCATCTTTTGTCGAACCAGGGCTTTCCTTTTGATGGTAACTTGATGGAATTTGGGATGTATGCTTCCATTCCTGAGGAGATTACTTGCATGATCTCTTCGCAGCAGTCTGACGGGTCGTCAGTGGCAAAGCAGACGTCGAGCCAAGGAAAATCTAGGTAAAATTGCCTTAGATCGTCCCAGTTTGCAGAATTGTAATGCCAGATTTTGCGAGGCAATGGTGGATCCTTCTGTATGGGTGGCAATTCACAAACCGTTGTAATAAGTTTGTGGTCGGAGGTACCTAATGGCGGACCAACTGTAACCTTGTACTGGTCAGGATTGGTGGTCAGAAAAAGATCCAGGAGGGCGGCGAATTCGCCCCTCTCTGAGATTCGAGTTGGTTCGTCTACAAGTTGAGTAAGCCCGCAGCTGATGGCAAATGCTTCAGCTTCTCTACCTTCGTTGTCGGTCTTGTTGTGATGTTTGAGCCAGTTGGTGTTGTGGGCATTGAAGTCTCCCAGAACCATTATTTCTGAACTGGGGTGATCGACCTGTATTGAGTCAAAGGTGGTAGCTAGTGTTGAGAAAAAGCTTTGGTAGGCTCTATCGCTCGGAGGGCGATAGATACCCCAAATTCGATTTGGTAACATATAAACTTGGTTAATCCCTTGGCGGTGAACTTGAGCCACATGACGTCAAGGTTGTTCGGTTCGAGTGTTTCCTCGCGGTGACATGAAAGGTCGCTTCGGACAAAAAGGCATATTCCGAACTTATATCTAAATCGGGTATGTAAGTCGTAACCAGGATAGAGGTAGTTCACTGTTGTTGTTGTAGAACATACTTGTGTTTCTGTAAGGGCTAATATGTGTGGTCTATTTGCTTGTAGATGTTGGTGTACCGAATTTATGTTTGTATTTAGGCCTCTTATGTTGCAGAAATCTATTCTAAATTGGTTCGGTATCTTTGCTGTCCGTGAAATGCGGAATGAAGGGCTCCCAGGGCCACCCAGCGCCCGGAGATCCGAATGGCCGGGGAGTTTACCTTCGGAATATTTTGATCCTGGAAGCACCATCATGTCCATATATTCCTACTGTGAAACCCGGGACCACCAGCGCGGAAGCGGAACGTGATTTGGGAAAACCACTTAGCGCTTCCCAATTCTGGTGGGGTGGTCTTTCACCGGACGATGCGAGTAGGCTTATGCATCTACCACCTAGACCTAAACTTGAAATAATACGTATCATCCCAGCCCGTATTTATAAGCTATGATATGAAACTAGTAATTGCCTTCAAAATTTTGCGCGTAAGTCTAGCGATGAGGTGAAGACGCAACCTGCTGAGTTAGGAAATTTTAAATGAAAACATATTTCCCAACAGGTTGTGTTGTTAAAGCAAACATTGACTTGTTCTGCAACAGAGTTTTATCCACAATACCGAAACAGAATTTTTCAACACGACACTCGTTTCATTAACCATGCATCACCAGAAGATGATTAAGACTAGGGATCGGCAAGACAAGAAATCTTGTCTTGGCAAGCAATTTCTTGTCTTGTCTTGAAATATTTTCAAGAAATAAAAAAAATCTTGTCTTGATCATTTCTTGAGAGTTGGTGTCTTGTCTTGACTCAACAAATCTTGAAATTTCTTGATATCTTGATAAAAGGGGAACCCCCGTTTAAGAGTAGCGGTAAGATTGGCTGATTTGATATTTATGCTTTATGCGTAGAATCGAGGTTCAGGCGGCCAGGGCCAGAGTAGTATTATTTTACAGCTCGTTGCTTAATATGCGTTGTTTAAGTAGCGAAATTTACGCCACTGAAGTAGACCCGCTTTGTAAAGTTCGTTTTGATTCCAATATCTTAGGCCATAACATATCCAAAAATGATAAAACTTCTCTGAAAATATAAAGTCTTTAAGCATTAAAAAATGATCCAATTTAATTTGGCCCACAAGACATTTACCAAAATTAAAATATCAATTTCAATTTTATTTGTATATGCCTGTTTTTAATGGTCAATATTCCGAAACCTTTCCAATCTTTTTTGCATATTTTTATATCTTCATTTCATTCGGTCGATTTTTGCAACGACAAAATGTTTGCCTAATATATTTTTTTTATTCATCTGTTAAAAATATTGCAGTTCTTTGTTTTTTTTTCAATAAACTAGCAAAGAAATTAGTTTTTTTTTAATAATTCTAGGTTTTCAAGAAATTTCATGATTTTCTTGATTTCTTTCCAAGAAATCTTGATCTTGCGAAGTAATTTCTTGTCTTGTTTTGACAACCAGGATCATTTCTTGTCTTAAACTGTATTAATTTTTATGCAAGAGGGCGACCACTGCTGCATCCCCTTTGGCTTGTCGCCTTTGTACTCCGCACACCTAGCAGCCTTGGGTTGGAACGCCCCTGGTTCCACAAAGATTAGCCTTTCTTATGTATCTTTGATCAGTGTATTTAATTTAAATAAATTAAGCTGAATTTAGAACAAAATATTTTTGAAATATTTTACTGCTAAAAAATTAAATGGATATGATTTATTGGTAGAAGTGTATTATAACGTTTATGTTCTTAGTATAAGAACTGGGTAAGTAATAGGTATACCTACATCATATCAGCATTGTTGGTTTTATAGTTTAGATTTTTCATTAACTTTTAGGAGTTGCATTTGCTTCAGCATATAACCGAAGAAATAAATTGTTTAAAAAATAATCGAAATATTTCCATGGCCAGTACGAGCCTGCCCAATCAATGTCTTTGTCTTAAAATGGTTTAAAAAGTTGATTTGAACTAACTTGTTAGTTATTTTGCATGTGGCTGCATGTAAACACATTCAATCATAATAAATATTGATAAAAAAATCTATAACTCCGGAAATCAATATTTTTTAGATCGTTTCCATGATCTCGTTGATCTTGATCTTGAAAGTGTATTTGTGCAGCACCTATTACACTGGCAAGTTGATCGAGAAATTTCGGTATTTTTTGTCTGTATTTTAAAGATAATAAAATAAAATCATTTTTTGAAGATGACTAGTTGTCGAGGCCCACTGTTAACGGTTTTAATCATGGTTTTGATAGCAGCCACCTACACTGAAGCAAATCTGATAGGTAAGTTTCTTTACGCGCAGATGTTGCATTTGATGAAGCCAATTTAATCTCGAATGAAAGTGTTTCAAAGAACCTCCAAGTTTACCATGAATGTTGTATTAAATAATCCAAATTGAAGAGTATAAAAACTAGAATGTTCACATTAATATAATTTAAAAAGTTTTTGAACTGTTACATAAATAATAACGGTTCAAGAGAATCATTTAAAAAAACTATATATTATATTATATTTAAGGTATGTATATCGAAATCAACAAATTTAAACGGGCTGTCAATTAGCCTGCTGGACAAATTAATATATAATGCATAATTCGTCAAAATTAATTTTATTCTTGACTTCTCTCTTATTGAATATTTAATTAACATTATATGATGGCGAAAGGTGCATGTAATATTGTAAATTATATTCAGGGATATTTTGTAGGCATCTTATATGGTTTGCAGCTGCATTAATTGCAACACGTCAAATTGAAAATATGCCACTTTTCATAAGGCAGAAGATATATTATAACACCACGAACATTTTTACAAATAAAAATGCAATATTTTTTTATTTTTAAATTTTTGTTAAAGAGTTAAAAGCTCTTAGCACCTACATCTGATAAGAAAACACTTTATAAAGTTTTGTTACTTGTGTTTTGGATCTTTGTAGAGTTCAAATATTTTTAATTTTAAGAATTTGCAATCCAGAGAAATACATCAATTCTAAAATATTATTTTTATAATAGTAAAATACTAAGAACTAATAAAAATATATAGTAATTTATAAAGTTTGTTTTACTTGAGTGGTAGCTTAATATATGAACTTTTTGTTACAATTCTATCTGGGGAGAATAAAATACCCCAAATTCGATTTGGTATATTTTAATCTGTTATAAAGAATTCCAATTCTATTACGTGGGAAATTTTGTCATTATTAGGTTTAATACTTCTTTCTCCTCTTCCTTCTCACTTGAATCAAAAACAACCTCAGTGTTAAAATTACAGTACCATCCAAATTAAAGTATACAGGCAAATTTCCTTTTTTTTGGTTGTGTTTTTGTAAAAAAACTTAAAGTGGCTCCTAAGAGTTTTTCCGCTAAAAACATCTAAGACTAGCAGCCATAAAGGAAAAAGAACTGCTAGAAGCAATTAAAGAGAATAGGAGGACATTTGTATCAATATCATCTGGGAAATTTGTCTTCTGTCCAACGCATCTACAGAAGTTTGTAGATCCGATAGATTTCGTTATCAAAAAGGAAAGCCCTGGTTCGACAGACGATGCGAAAGAGCGTAGGTTGGAAACAGCAAGCCTACAAGTACTGGCAGAAAAATCAGACCGCTGAAAATCACAATTATTTTATCGAAGCGAGAAACGAATGCAAACGTGTGATCGACGAAACTAAGGGCAAACACAATCAAAGGATCAGGAATAAACTTATGTAATGGTCCAGTGGCTCCAGGAATTTCTCATCGGTAGCAAAAACAGTAAGTAACAACTTTACAAAAACGTCTCTCCCACCTTTGACAGACGAACGTGGCATCACGGCGACTACAGCCAAGGAAAAAGCAAACATGCTCGCCAAAATGTTTTCTTCGCACTCTACCTTAGACGTCCCCCCAGGCAAGGCTCTTCCCACCATATCGAACATCACAACTACCATGGCAGGTTTCATCGCTGTGATATTCGCAAAATCCTTAAAGAACTAAATAGGCAATAGGCATCAGGACCGGACGGAATACCTGCCATCGTGTTAAAGAACTGCGCCAACGAACTCACAACCGCTTTTCCAGACTTTTTTCTCTGTCTTACCGAAAAGGGATATAGCCATCTTCTCGGAAAGTCGCTCGAGTGCAACCTGTTCCAAAAAAGGCAAGTAAACCATGCCCTCAAACTATCGCCCAATTGCCTTGCTTCCCATAATCTCCAATGTCATGGAACGTGTAGTCAATCAGCAACTACTCGAGTACCTCGAGAACAAGAAATAATCAGTGATAGTCAATACGGCTTTCGCAAAGAGAGATCGACAGGAGCTATATTGGCTTATGTGACTCATATATGGACTAGGGCAATTGAGAACTACAGAGAGTCTCGAACGATTGCGTTGGATATTTCGAAGGCATTCGACAGAGTCTGGCATGACGGATTGCTCAACAAACTGCCGTCTTCCGGACTGTCAGCCTCTCTCTGCAGCTGGCTTGCCAGTTTCCTTAAGAACCGATCTCTGCACGTTGTAGTTGATGGTCACATCTTAGACACATTCACCAAT
The DNA here is from genome assembly GCA_016904865.1 of Pissodes strobi. Taxonomy (NCBI): domain Eukaryota; kingdom Metazoa; phylum Arthropoda; class Insecta; order Coleoptera; family Curculionidae; genus Pissodes; species Pissodes strobi. Next base: position 143,920 of record MU184338.1, on the reverse strand, counting down.
AACGTGGACGTGCCTCAGGGTGCAATACTTTCACCAACTCTGTTCCTTATATAGATACTTAATATAGATTATATAGGTCATTATTAGAGATTAATGACCTGCTGACCGAAAAGAATAATCCTGTTTACAGCTTTGCAGATGACAGTACCCTTGTCTCCTAATTTAGATCAGAAACACCTTTACCAGCGACTGGGACTTATTACCGCAGACAGAAGCAGATTACAGCAATTAATCAAGACCTGGAGAAAGTTCACACTTGGCGCAACAGAAATTTAGTTCAGTTCAATGCAGCAAAGGCCCAAGCAGCCACGGAACATCTGCCGTGAAAGTATCTGTAAAACAGAACATCTCGGCCACATGTCTGCGGTGTTCCAGATTATCCAAATTTCGGGTCGCCGCGCGCCGTCGAGATGCACAGCTCTCTTCGGAATGGAATCCAGCAGCATTAGGGTGTGCTTTGGTGCGGCGCACAGTGCGCCGTACAATGGACAAAAATTATATTTTGACATATCGCATATAAAAAAAATAATTATCTAGGCTTAAAGAGTAATAACTAATTATATTTAGAAATACCAGTTAAAATCAGGGTATGTCACTGCGGTTGCTATGGTAATCGTTTGAAGTTGCGTCAACTTATTAATAATGTGAATGCGAGTTCTGAATGTATTATGTCTGGCGACTATCCCATAACTCTCAGCAGTCAGCTGTTTTCATGTACAGTTCTGTTCATAAAAAAGTGGGACAGCGATTTTACACTAGTGTAAATCAGACTTTCAAAAAATGTCACTTTCAAAAGTCAGGATGACTTTAAAATATGCGTCAGTTTTAAATTAATTTTTAAAACATAGTTTGAAGGAATTATTGCGAAGCTTTTGAATTAAATACAAAATGCCTCAGTTAAGCTATGTTGAAAGGGCTAAAATAATTGTTTATCTAGAAGATGGTGTGCCAGTTAGAGAAGTTGCCCGTTTAATGAATAAAAATAAAAACACCGTTCAAAAAACAAAGAATAGATGGGTGGTTTTTGAAACCCTCGACAAGAAAAAGCCTCCCGGAAGACCTAGAATCACAACTCAGGAAGAAGATGCAGCTTTGGTCGAGTACTTGCAGCATCACCCCTTTGAAGTAGTGCAGAATGCAATAGAGCGAACACATTGTTCTGGTTCAAGACCAACTGCATGTCGCAGAAAAAAAGAATCGCCTCTAGGAAATTATGTCGCTGCTAAAAAATATTTTAAAAGAGAAACATAAACAGGCAAGACTTCTTTTTGCATTAAACAATACATTGCGTGAAAATTGGGATAAAGTCGTATTTTCTGATGAAAAGGGTTTTCAGTCGACATTTACCGGTCACGTAAGGGTTTACAGACCCCGTGGCACTATAGGTTTGAAGAATTCTATACTAATAATTCCGATCGATCAGGACGATTTTCAGTCAATATATGGGCTTGGATCAGCTACCAAGGACTTGGGGTGAGTTGGATTATGGAGGAAAAAGTCAATGCGGTCAATTATAGGATTATATTAGAAAATATTATGCTACCCAGTGTTTTAGAACATTTTCCGAACCATGATTTTATATTTCAACATGATAACTGTGCCGTGCATAATGCTGCAATAATCAGAGAGTGGTTCCAACAGAATAATATAGAGACTCTATTATGGCCCGCGAAAAGTCCCGATTTTAATATAATAGAAAACGTATGGGGTTTAATGACTAAAAGAATGTATGATTCACAATTTAGACCGCAAAATAGATATGCACTTGTTGCTAAAATAGTAGAAACCTGGAAGGAACTAACCGAAACAACCCCAAACTTAATTATAAACTTGTATTTCTCAATACTTCCTCGGCTAAATGATGCTATAGGGAAAAATGGTGTAATGACTAAGTACTAATTAGAAAATGTTTGTTAGAAATTATTATTTTTATTTAAAATATTTGGTTGTCGTTGTTTACTGTCAAGGTTATTTTAAATACACTGTTCATTTATTGATAATTATTTAAATATCTGAGATTGTAAAACCGACTTTTTTTAAATTAGTGGCGGAAATCTGCTAAATGCCAAATCTGTACCACTTTATTTTGATATTTGGAACATCACAGGCAGGTTTACAATGTACAAACGTTGTCCCACTTTTTTATGAACAGAACTGTACTTCGTGATGTAACAAATCGTTTTTCTTCAAACGTCAGTATATCCGTCATTACTCGACTGTGTAGGCGGCCGTGAAGTTTCGTTTTTCCTCCGCCGGAGCTTTACTTTTCACTTTTCCGCCGGCGGAGGTAAACGTGTTGTCATAGCAACATAGACACAATACAAACAGACAACAAAATAAGCGTCAACACCTAAAGATTTATTGAACTTCAATTTGTATTTATCACTCAATTTGTGACTGCATTTCTAAAAATCACTAATTTAGGAACAAATTGGTTATTATTTAATCGAATTTACCCAATAACTGCTTATCAATACGGAATTAAAACTCAATCGGAGACGCAATCTTAAAACAAATAACTGTTGTTGACAGTGTCCACTGACAGCTTTATGTTACGTAACTATAGCAACAACCTGTGCCTATTCACCGACACCAGTCTAAGCCGCCTTGCGATCCCATTTATCTTTAATAATAATTAGTTATTATTACTATTAAAAAGAGATGTTTTTGCATTAATTTGTCGACATTTGAGGAAAAAACAGCATATTTTATTTGGAGGAAAAGTTACTTTTCATGGCTTGCTCTCTGTTACCAGCCTCGCTACGTTCGGCTGTTAAACACGAGCGCGCCATGAAAAGTATCACTTTTCCTCCATATAAAATAATATACTATTGTATGCCTCTGATGGTCTAGAGGTTTGCATGGTTAGCCTTCGCTTCGGCAACGCGAGTTCAAACCCATCGGTTTCTTTTTATTTTTTTTAAGGTTATATTTCTAAACAGTTTTTTTTCTTGATTTTGAGTATTGGGTTAGTTTGGGTTAGTTTCCTTTTCTTGAGCCCCCGTAGCGAGCGGAGCGAGCGGAGGGCCTGTAAAAAGTGAATTTAGGCATGGTGCTGAGAGTTATGGGATAGTCTCCAGACGTAAGTTTCTGAATGTCAGCTTCTTCAAAATAGTTATTGCTTTAGTTTCACTACTATGCATTTGGTTTTTTAGTAGGGTACCCTTCTAGACAATATTTTAAATGATTTAAAATGGTTACTCTATAGCTAGCCACATAATTCAAAATTAAAGGTAACATTTCTGGCAATATTTTTATTTTTATTGAGTTTAGAAAAAAAGGGTCAATATGGTCTCCAAAAATGTATCGGTATTAAGTAGCTTATGCTGTCTCAAACAAGTCTATATAAAATTTAATTTGCTCAGATTTGCACAAGTAATACAATTATTTATTTTTAGTTACCGATATGGCGATAAAAAAGAGCGATCTTTTTGAAATATGGGTTTCCGCGGAAAAATCTATCAGGGAGCGGTTTTGACAAAGATTTTAAGTTTTCTAAATACATCTGATGACTCAAAATATATTGAAAAAGAATGTGGTGAAGTTTCACACTTCTTTTGCTTATCTATGGACAAGAAATGGCAGAAATCTGCACGTATACGTGACCGTTTTTTGCGTGATTACAAAGAATGGCTTCAACGGGAAATTTACATGACAGAGGCCTTAAGATCATATATCGAGGACCCTAGAATTGTCCAAAATAATGTTCCTGGACAAAGACGTGGACGTCCTCAATTACCTTTTCAAGAATGTAGTACAAAGACAACAAAAGGGCGGGTCCAAGATTTACACAAAAATTACGGCTTTGAAGAATTATCTTTTGCAAGTCAACATTTGACTCCTTTTTCTAGACCGAAGGACAAATCTAAGGTTTTATCACGTTAGCAAGCATTGGCCTTGTATTTAGATTTATCTTTAACAGAACTGTGTACTGTTGTAAATAACTTACACAAAGACTGTTTTCCTCGAGTAGCTGTCATCAGGGAGTATAGAAATCAGCTCCTACCACAAAGTATCGATGTTACTGAGTGCGGTGCGGAAGTAAATTTACAAGAATTATTAAATCTCACAGTTCAAAGTATATTAAAAACTCTCGAAGATGGTTTGAATTTATCTGAAGGCGCTTTACTACATTTGGTTTGTAAATACGGGTTTGATGGCAGTTCTGGACATAGCATCTACAAACAAAAATTTGAAAACCCCGACATGACTGACGAATACTTATTTCTAGTAGCTCTGTCACCTATTCAACTTTTGAATAAGCAAACTGGTCAAGTTATTTGGGCAAATCCTAGAACTTCTTCAACTTTTTTTTGTAGACCAGTTAAATTTGTGTTTGCTAAAGAAACCTCAAAATTAGTTTTGGAAGAAGAATCTAAAATTAAAATTAACATAAACAACTTATCTGATTTTGAAATATCACTTGAGGGAAAAAACCTTTGTGTTAGTTATAGTTTCCTTCTGCCAATGTTAGGTGGTAGTACAATTAATACTTTGTCGAATACTAATGCTACACAGAAATGTTTTATCTGCGGAGCTTCACCAAAAGAGATGAACTTAGAAACCGTTACTAAAAGAACCGTAAAGCTTGAGAACTTTAATTTTGGCATGTCATCACTGCATTCGTGGATTCGCTGCTTTGAGTGTCTTTTACACATATCATATCGACTACCATTAAAAACTTGGCAAGTTAGGGGATCTGAAAATAAAGAAGTATACGAAAATCGCAAAACATATATTCAAGCAGAATTTAAAGCGAAACTTCGGTTGATAGTCGATAAACCAAAACCTGGTTATGGATCGACGAATGAACAGTAACACAGCAAGAAGGTTTTTTAGTAACGTTGATCTTAGTTCCTCAATAACTGGTATCGACAAAGAATTAATCACACATTTTTCAATTATCTTACGCACGATTGCTAGCGGTAAGAAAATAAATGTAGTCAAATTTGGCCAGTAACTTAATGAGACTAGAATACTCTACTTGAAACTCTACAACTGGTACTACATGCCTAGTAGTGTACACAAGTTATTAGTGCATGGAAAAGATATAATCCAACATTTTGATCTTCCAATCGGTCAATTAACTGAAGACGCATTAGAGGCTAGACATAAGGAAATACGAAAACGTCGGCTGTATCACTCAAGAAAATCTACTAACAATATATAATGGCCTCATTATTAATAACCTCTGATCCATTTATATCCTCTCTAAGAAAAAATTGTTCCAGGAAAACCGAAGATCTTAGTGGCATTGAAGAATATATAATCGAATCTTCTACGGTACTGGACTGTAATGACTTTGATTTCCAGGCTATGATGACAATAAATAGGGATAAGGAAAATGACTCAAGTAGCGATAGTGAATAGCTTTTTATAGGAATAATATTTAGCTTAATTTAGCTTTTCTCAATAAATTTTGAGCTATTTTTCTACTGCTTAGACAATTACCAGCAATTTCCAAAAATTATTAATTATTTACTAGACCAACTAGCGCTTGTCTAAATTAGGCATATTTTCGAAAATAATAATGTTTAGTTTAAGTTTATTATTTTATTAAGAAAAAAATAATTTGCGAGGCAAGTAAAAAATTTTGGGACACGCTGTATATGTAATTTTTTTTAAATTTTTTTTGTACATACCCAATAAAAATTTGGCCTATACGTATATGTCAAATTTATACGAAAATCATTGTTGGCTTGGACTGAGGATTTTTGTCCACAATGCAGTATAGTACGAAGCACTGTGCGGCGTATTGCCCTCATACGGCGGGCCCTGACATTATTATGACAGGATCAACCATTCCTTAATCCTCGTCAATCGGACTATTGGGTGTCTCGGTCAATAGCAATATATCCCGGCATGACGACGTTGCTAACATCGCAAAATCAGCCGCAACAAAAAACTGTATACACCGCAGCAGTTGCTCTACGAAGCGCAAATAAGTCCGTGCTTAGAATATTGCTCACACATCTGGGGTGCCGCACCAAAGCACATCCTAATGCTGCTGGATTCTATTCCGAAGAGAACTGTGCGTCTCGTCGGCGACCCGGAATCTGGATAGCAGACATGTGGCCGAGATGTTCTGTTTTACAGATACTTTCACGGAAGATATTCCCAGTATACGACCCGCCTCATCCCGCCCCTGGCAGCGATTTTACTTAATAAACTTCAGGCTAGCACAAGACACGCCCACCGTATTACGACAGCTTTATAAATCTGCGATATACTCGGCGTCAGTACAGTGCACTAAATATCGGGTGTCAACGAAATCGTTTAACAATGCACCATTCAAAAGCTTTTTTAAAGAGAAATTTGAAATTTTGGTTGAAGATATGGGTTATGAAAACTCAGATTTTCCACTAAAAAACAAATGAACATCACTTCCGGTTTGACCGGAAGTGAGCATGAGACAAGAATTTCAAATACAACCCTGCATATATTTTTACATATTTGAATAGAGCTTGAAATTGTCTTTTCAACGATGTATCACAAGTTGCCAGTCTTTTTTAAAAATGGCGGCGTAGAGGGCATTTATCCCAAATTCAATATGGCTGCATTTTGACATCACCACACATTGGAGTTTTTGTCAAACCGTCCGTTGATATAGAAGACAAGATAGGTTTTCTTGCAGATTTATTTCACTGTAGGAAATTCCAAATAATTGTTATAAAATTGAAGCATTTTTAGATGTTCCTTAAAACGTCAAAACATATCAATTTTTCTCGAAATTTTGAGTCAAACCATGTACATATTTTAACATATTTGGATAGAGCTCGAAACTCCTTTTGAACGATGTATCACAAGTGGCCATTCTTTCTAAAGATGGCGTTCTAGAGGGCATAATTCAATATGGCGGCGCGACGCCATGTTGAATTATGTCCTTTACAACGCCATCTTTAAAAAGAATGGCCACTTGTGATAGATCGTTCAAAGGGGAATTTCGAGCTCTATCTAAATGTTTAAAAATATGAATAGGGTTTCATTCAAAATTTCGAGAAAAATTTACATAAATTTTGACATTTTAAGGTAAAACTTAAAATGCTTCAATTTTATAACAGTAATTTAGAATTTTCAACAGTGAGAAGAATCTGCAAGAAAACCTATCTTGTCTCCTATATCAACGGACATTTTGACAAAAAATCCATTGGTGATGTCAAAATGCCGCCATATTGAATTTGGAATAAATGCCCTCTACGCCGCCATTATGAAAAAAAATGACAACTTGTGATACATCGCTGAAAAGGGAATTTCAAGCTATATTCAAATATGTAAAAATATTTGCAAGGTTGTATTTGAAAACGAACTGTTTAAGGAGGTCACCTTTTTTAATAAATAAAAGTAAAAAATATATTTTTAAAATCAAGCTTTTATATAAATGCACTAAAAAGAAGAAAATAAATTATGAAGTAAATCAAACCGTTATTTTGTTACATTAAACATTTTTATATGATATAAAAGCTTGTCGCGAGATTTTCCTGTTTAACTTTCTTGCGACAAGCTTTTATATCATATAAAAATGTTTAATGTAACAAAATAATGGGTTTGATTTACTTCAAAATTTATTTTCTTTTTTTAGTGCATTTAGATAAAAGCTTGATTTTAAAAATTTATTTTTTACTTTTATTTATTTTTTACTTTTTAGTAGGTATTATGGTATAGCAAAATCACAAATTTTGTAAATATTATATTTTTATTTATAAAACTTAGATTCGTAGTATATAATAAAAGCCATTTTGAACCAGCCATTTTGAATTTTCAATATCTGATAAAAAATTATATTCCTTGTCCCTAAAAACCCCCTAATACCAATTTTAAACCAAATAGGACATTCTTTAAGTAGTGCCTTCATCACTAACCTTTAAAGGGAGGTGGAAGGTATAAGCAACACCACTGTCTTCATAAGAATAAACAATGGCAACACCATAGTTTTATATTTTCATTTGAACTACAAACGCATCCCAAATTTGAAGCCAATTGGATATGTAGAAGTCAGCTAAAATTGACTTGCAACATTTAACCCAATATCGGCCATACTGAATCCGCCATTTTGAATTTTCAGAATTTGATAGAAAATTCATATTCCTTATCCCCAAAAACCCCCATATACCAATTTTAAACGAAATCGGACATACTTTAAGTAGTGCCCCCTCCCCTACCCCCGAAAGGGGGGGAGGTGTAAGCTTAACAACATTATAATATTGTATTGTCATCGGAACTATAAACGTGTACCAAATTTCAAGTCAATCGGACATTTAGAAGTAGTTCTAATTCAGCTTGCAAGATTTGATTACAGACAGACAGACCCACAGGTGAAAGTAAATAAAAGCTTGTAAAAAGGGACAAAAACTTAGTAGCCTAATGAGCTACAGCCTTACACAGTTGTATAAGAATCCACGTCCGGTTAGCGTTAAAAAAAGAAAACTTACTAGAAATTGTAAACCTGCTAGAACAGAGGTGCAAGAATACTACTGTAACATGGCAGTAAATACAAAAATAGACAAAAACTTCGATCCTGGTAACTAGTAAGGGAACAAGTATTTATTTTTTAAGTTAATAAAGGGATTTTAATAAAAATACCACGTTTCCTTAAAAAAATTCATAAAGACCGATACGTGATAGGTAAATCACCAACACAACTACTTCACACGATTTCGGGGTCAACATTTAAACTTTAACAGCTGTTTCCGCAAGTTGTCAAATCTATACTTATGACCTAAGACTACTTACTTAAAAAGACAAAGTCTGTCATTCATAATTTTCTAGAAGACTGCATCGTAAACCACAAACTGTGACGTGCATATTTATCATTATCCTTCGCATCTCCGCCATCCCTCATTACACTTTGTAGTATACAACTTTTTCCCAATCGGTACAATTTTTAAAGAAGTTATCTAAAAACATGGTGATTCTGCCGACCCTGGCTAGCCGCTCGAGCTCATGCATCGCCTTGATGCGTCATTACAATTTTGTACCGGTCGGTGACAAGCAAGAATCCGTAAAGCGGTTCTTTCTTTTGGTTTTAAAAAGAAAAATGCCTAGAAATCGTATTTCTAGTATAGTGAAGTGTTAGTGATACGTCTTGCTCGCAAAGGAGGCGAAAAAAAGGGGGCAATATTCATCGGAAGAAGCGAATCAGGGGGTGAGTCCATATAAGATTATATGCCAAAACTTCAAATATACATAAATACCTGGTTATTTTAAATATATAAAAACAGAGTCTCTCGCATAAAAGCAAACTAAATGTGTATAATACTAAACTGAGTATTATGAATAAATATGACACTTGTAACCCTTATTTTTTTTACGTAATAAAATTGAAATGGAAAATACTCTCAAACTTCTAAAACTAACTATACTTATTAGAATAAAATAGAGTGCGAACGGGTTACAGTCAAAAATGCGAATGAAGCAGTAAACAAAAATTAAATGTGCTCACTGCGATTTGAATTATACTAACAAACTATTATTTATATACGAGGGCATGACAAAACATTGTTACATTTATTTGTCGTCTTTGCACAATTACACGGAATCAAACAATATATTCGGAATTGAAATATACTATATCGAAATGAATATAAGTAATACGCAACAGTTAACGATACGAGCTATTCGAACCGTTCTCTGTAATCTCGTCTAATCGTACATTCTACCAAAGAAATATACTATTCAATCACAAAAAGTGTTTACATAACACAATCAAAAGGAGGAAATATATACCGGTCGGCTTGCACATTTATTAATGTTTTACATAGAATAAAACGTTTATACCATATAAAGGAATATAAAAATAGAAACAAATGGTTATAATGCCTTCGTATCATTCGTTTTTCGATATTTGATCCCCGTATGGGGCACATGTGGGACTATAAACTGCAATTCGATTTGATGCAAATATTGCAAAACAAAAAACAAAGTTATATTTAATTATGATCCACTGACTCATACTGCAGATCTATATGAAAATTTAAAAGTATGGCAATTACATTTGAACAGAATAAACTTATTTACAGGATAATAAATAAAACTCAAAATTAAAATATTATCATAATATTTTCAAAGGATATTCATAGCCACAATACTAGAGAGTTTAAAGGAAATCATACTGTTATTATTACTAAAATGCAATTATCCTCAATACCAGTGTTCAAAAACACTGTCTAGAGGAATAAGGACTATGTATATTGTAATTATTGCTATTACTGTATTAACAAATACTTTTCAAAAAAATAAAAATAAAATAAAAAATTAAAATTTTGAGTAAGTCGAAGAGTGTCCTTTTCTCACGAAATTAACCTCTAAAAACTAGCCACAAAGGCAAGCTGACGCATAATTTACGAGCGACTAAATCCCAAGTTGGGTATTATTATAGCTTGCATGGCCCTCCGTTGGCTTTGCTCGCAACGGAGGCTCAATCAACAAAAACTAAAAGTGCTAACCAAAACTAACCCAAAATTAAGGGAAAAAGGCGGAATGTTATCGTTCGGCTTTGTCGAAGCAATGTAATACCGGAACGCATTATTTTTAAACAATTCGTGTTGACATGAGCCGTACGGTGAGGGAAAAAATTGGAGTAAACATTGCTTGCAGGAGATGTTAATAACTAATAATAATACCTATTTACAAATTCGCATTTGCAGATGCGAATAACTTTAAGTAAATTGGCCTTCACATTTGCAGATGTGAAGGGCCCCCAACAGCCTCCACCCCAGTAGGTATATTATGTAAAAGTAGTTAGAGGCACACTATATCCCTACATTTGCCGATGTAAAGGATATATGTACTGACAAAAATAAAACGGTATAGTGCTATGTATTTGCAGATACGAAACTAAATAACCACCATACTATTGCAACCCTCTTACATAAAATCATTGCATTGGAGGTAGCGAATTATTACACTCTTGGTTTCTATTCAAAACAGAAATTACAGTATTTGCAGATACTGTAAATATGCTAAAAAATCGTTGCATTTGCAGATGCAGTCGAAAGCATAACCAGGGTTAGGCAGCAAGCAAAAAGGTGAATAGTTCGTTGTATTAGCAGATACAATCGATCGTACCCACTGTCTGCAATTGCAGTTGTAGATAGTGAACATATTCATGAACCTATTTTTCTGTTCAAAAACAGAAATTGCAGCATTTGCAGATGCTATAAATAGGCTAACAGATTGTTGCATTTGCAGATGCAATCGATATCATAAGTTGCAAAACCAAGGAAACTCTTTTGCATTTGCAAATGCATTAGAAGATCCACTCACGCTAGCTGAGGAAATAACTTAGCCAAATCAAGACTATCAAGACTTACCAACATCAGAAGCACCAGATAGTCATGAACAAAGTAACGACCACCTAGATGTGTAGGTGTAGGATAAAAA
>MU184338.1:100819-114978 GCA_016904865.1 Pissodes strobi | reverse complement strand
AAGTCAACACGAATTGTATTTTTAAATTAATAGGGGATTACTCTCTCAATAAGAATATTTCATGTCAGTCTAAGAATTCAAGTATTGCGTTATTTTTAAATATAGAACAGATTTTTTTCCGTGTAGGGCTCGGTGGTCTAGTGGTAGCGGGCTAGCCACGTATGCCGAAGGTTCGTGGTTCGATCCCCGCAAGACTCAAAAAGTTTTTATTAATTTAGGTATTTCCGAGGGTGGCCGAGAGGTTCCAATGATTGATGACCGATATTCCGAGGATGGTTGAGAAATAAGCTATAGCTCAAGTCGGTGACTTGGGAACAAAAATGACCACGATTGACCTTAAATTTTCTTATGGAGATTTACATGTAAAAATGGTCGAAATTGCAGTTTAATTCCCATTGCATAACTACTGTCATTAAATGTGCATTTTCATTCACCAAGATCGAATTTTGTAAGGGTGGCAGCTCAGTGTCATCTTCGTCAAATTGCGATTCTGATTAAGCGAAGCAGCTAGCCAAAGTCAAGTAAAAATAATAGTATATTATGATATAAGTGTATAAGAGGGCCTTTAAAGAACGCGCGACATATTTCAAAACACGACGCGCTCCGCTGCGCGGAGCGCGCGTTTTCTAAGTCGCAAGGGCTTTAAAGGCCTCTTATACACGTATAACATACGGTATTTTTTTTATTACGAATGCATCATATTCTGAATAATATTTTACTTTTTTGAGTTACATAGTTACTATTTAGAATAAAGCAATGTTGTTTTTAAATGTGTTCCTTCATTTTGACTTATAGTAATTTAAACGGCAGGTAAATATCTAGGTAAAAAGGTAGTTCAAATGTTTCTATAACAACCTTTAAAAAAGTAGGCGCCTCATAAACATTATTTTAAGCACGCTGCAGCGTGCGATAATCGTTGATTATGATGCATGCGTAATAATAGTATATTATGATATAAGTGTATAAAAGGGCCTTTAAAGCACGCGCGACATATTTCAAAACACGACGCGAAGCGGAGTGTTTTGTAAGTCGCAAGGGCTTTAAAGGCCTCTTATACACGTATATCATACGCTATTTTTTATTACGAATGCTTCATAATCTCAAAAATGTTTTAAATATTAAATTTAAGGGATATATTGACGAATATATTAATCTGTCACATTTGACATGATCAAATGTTTCTATAGCAACCTTTAAAAAAGTAGGCGCACCATAAACATCATTTTATGCACGCTACAGCGTGCGATAATCGTTGATTATGATGCATGCGTAATAAAAAAAATATTTTAGTTAAAGAGCTGTCTTTTTTGCACATGATTATATGTTAAGCCTCAATTTTTGGAATGTTTTCAAAATGTTAAAAGCGGATTTTTTTTGTACATTTAATGTACAAGTTTATGCTAGGTCGAGATTGCACAAGCTCTTTATTCTAATTGTTGGTTCCTATTCTTTTGTCTTAATTTTTATTATTTAAATTGTATTCATAATGCTTAAACAGTGTTCATGTAATTAATTAAAGTATAATTTTTAGTTCCTATAATGACAATTAGTAGGTACAAGATTTATAGGGTTAGTTTGGGTTGCTAATAGTTTTTTTGATCATTTCTGTTTGTAGTCTCCACCTAACGGCTGTCTTTCCGTACTCTACTGAAAAAATAAAACGCCGTAAAAGGAAACTGACAACATTATCAAAAATGCAAATTAACGAATAAAATTTGAGATTATATTTAGGCATTAACCTCAGATATTTTATTACTAATTATTAATTTATAAAGTTAAAAGGTAGGTTATGATCGCTCTCTAAGAACTAAAATCACGAATTGAGCATTAGGGAATTGACTAAACGGAGCTATTTAAAGTAATGCCTCCATATTTAAATTTTTAAAAAAATACGAATAAAAAACTAATGAATAAGAATAAAGAACATCACTAAAACCGGCTTTTATGTTAATATTAACAACAATAATTCAAATGTCATTGGATTCAAGCATTTCGGATATGTACTTAAAAACGCTGCAATTCTGAATAAGCACCAGAATGGCAATAAACACGAAAAACCCATCTTAAAATAGATTACGTTTAAATATCTGCATCAAGGCTACCAATTTTCTTGATATTCTTGCTTCATCGCGTTAATTATTTGGCAGAAAAATCTTTGTGAGATAAGTGAGTATTCTTCGCAAAAGTGTTGTTATCGACGAGAGCAAGTTTCTGGGTTCCAAATCCAATCTAATATTTCTGCTTCTTTTTCATCAGTAGTAGGTAGTTGTCTATCTTATACTAAATTTGTATTAATGCATATTAAAAAAGTAAATTTTACGAACAATTTACATGCTTAGCATATATCTTCTCAAAAGCAAACATCACAAAATAAATATACCTAAATCAAAGCAAAACCAATAGCTGCATTTCTGGGGATGTGTATTACAAGCGTAGCTTGTCGATGGCCTTCCACCAACAGGAAATTCTATTGTCTAGAATTGCGTTTAAGTCTTGATTATAACCGATGCTAGCGTTCTTTCCTATTAGGCAGATATGCAGACACTGCTTCATTTGGTCGACAACTTTACAAAGAGCGAAAAATAGAAAATCACATTTTGTAAAATCGATTGGTTGGCTTTTAAAGAGAGCCTGCATACTTGAGAGAACTATACAGGACATTTCAATAAAAAGTATCTATCACGTTTTGCTCGAACATCAATATTTGATAAAAAAAATGCCTAGACACGTTGGTTTAGATTTTAAAGGAGACATATATTGTTTAAAATACAAAGTGATAAAATATCAACTTCATTTTTTTAAATAAAACATTTCACTTTTCTCTTTATTTTACATTTCTACGGAAAATTTTAAGTACGTTTGATGTTAGCGTATGTCATACTTAACCTCAACTGTCAAGGTAATCCCAAATTACCTCAAGTATTGAAATATGCCTGTTCCGATTTCTTGAGATGATTTGATGAGCAATCAGTACAGGTGTATTGCAGTGAATAATCAAAAGTATTACGAAATTATCTAAGGTTTTGTTGCTGCACCTGATTCCTTGGAATTTGCTGTCTAAAAATCTATTTGTTTTCATTTCTGTTCATTGTCATTCTAGGGCGACGTCTATATTTTTATATTTCATATAAATAAGTCCATCATTATCGAATAATGATTTGTTGGACTAATTTATTTTACTTATTGTAACAGAATAATTTACCTATCAAACGATAATATAATAATAATCAAATACAAACATCTTCTTCTTCTTCTTTAGCCTGTGTTTGTCCACTCCTGGACATAGCCAGTGACTTCCATGTCGATCTATCTTGGGCGGTCTTCATCCAATTTTTTCCCGCATGACGCTGGATGTCGTCTCTCCATCTCGCCTGCGGACGTCCTATACTTCTTTTTGTTTCCCTTGGTCTCCATTGCATTAGTGTTTTCGTCCATTTGGAGTTATTTCTGGGCAGGTGCCCCGCCCACTGCCCCTTGAGCTTCGCCACTCTCTCCACGACGCCGCAAAGTCCTGTCCTCCGCTTAATATATACGTTTCGGATCCTGTCTCGCAGACTTACTCTCAGCCGAGCTCTCAGCATTGCTCGTTCTATTGCTCTTTGGCAGATTCGGAGACGGTTGACGCTGTTGATTGTAAGGGTGGCGGTTTCGAGTTCGTATGTTGCCACAGGCAGGATGCAGGTATCGTAGGTTCAATGGGATTTTTGGTTGTCGAAGTATGTAGCTAAACTTCCCGAATGCTGCCCAGCTGAGGCCGATTCGTCTGGTAATCTTTGCGGTTTGATTACTCTTTCCGATTTTGATGTTATGTCCCAGATATATGTATTCTTCAACTAGCTCCAAAGTGTGGTTCCCGATGGTGACTCTCATGTTAGATGTACTCATGATTTTGGTCTTCTGTAGGTTCATTTTAAGACCAACAGCTTCGGAGACTACTCTGAGCTCTTGGGAGCATCGTCGTAAATTCGGCCGGATCGCTGTTGAAGAGAACAATATCGTCTGCGAAGCGGATGGTTAAGATATTTCCCGTCGATCTTGATGCCTTTCTGATCCCATGATAGGCCTTTAAATGAGTTCTCCATTGCTAGGGTGAATAACTTGGGTGAAATTGTATCCCCCTGCCTGACACCTCGCTGTACTTGGACTTTTGCAGTAACCCATTCTTCTTCAATTTTTACGTGCATGGTAGCATGATATATCGTATGATGTTCGAGTAACTGTAATCTATGCAAGCGTTATTCATCTAGTCCAGTATCGCCCAAGTTTCGATTGAATCGAAAGCCTTCTGATAGTCGACGAAGGCTATGTGTAGTGGAATGTTGTATTCTGTGCATTTTTCTACTAACGTGCGTACCGCTTGTATATGATTAGTCGTGCTGTATCCCTTTCTGACACCTGTTCGACTGGCTGGTAAAAGTCGAATTTATTGCTTAGGCGGTTCGTTATTATTTTAGTTAGTAGTTTGTAGAGGATGGATAGCAGACTAATGGGCCTGAAATTCTCTAGATTTGTGCAATCTCCTTTTTTGAATAATAGGACAACTTCTGCATTTTTCCAGGAGTCCGGGATTTTTTCTTCTTCTAGACATTTATTTCGTAAGGTCACTAGTGCCTTCCTGAGTGTCTCTCCTCCGGCCTTTTTGTCTTGTCCCGGGGCTTTGCAGTTCTTCAGGTGTTTTAGCGCTGCCTCTAGTTCTTCTCCATCAATGGGCTCTAGTTCTTCTGATCCTATGTTTAGGACTGGCTGATGAGTTTGACCTTTTTGACCTGGTTTGCCACCGATGGGCTGTATATTCGTCGATAGAAATTCTCAATAATTTCATTCTCAATGACTCCTTGATCGTTTTCATCTTGTGGATAATCCTTTTACCTTTAGATCTGTCGGAACGGAGAACTCTCATGTTTGCGTTGCTCTGTATGGCTTCCTCTACCATTCTCGTATTATAAGCTCTCTGATATTTCCTGATGGCCTTCTTCACGATCTTATTCAGGTCCCCATACCTTGGTGAGTTTTGGTTTTTCTCCGTTCTTCGATGAGTTGCTCTGTTTCTAAACTGAATTTCGGATGTTTCTTACTTTGGAGAGAACAGACTTTCCGCACTGAGTTTCTAATACTAGAGGTGATCTTCGTTGAGAGTGCGTTTAGTTCTATGTTTCGCGTATCGTCAACTGGGTGTAGCTTTTTATCAATTTGCCTATTGAATTCTTTTTCTTTCTCCCGTAGTTCACCTGTGCTTGGCCGTATCTTTCTTTCCACTAGAGCTTTTCTCTGGTGTCGAGTATTGAAGTGGATCCTGGCTGTGACCAATCTGTGGTCGCTGCCTGTGTCAAAGCGGTTTATTACTGACACGTCCGAGCATAATTGGGGGTTCGATGTTAGAACATGGTCTATCTCGTTTTTGGATCCTGTCATCGGGGCTCTTCCAAGTCCATTTTCTTTTCGGATGCTTTTTGTAGAAGGTATTCATGCAGTAGAACCTCTCCTTGTTGAGGAAGTCGATCATGGTTTGTTCCCTTTGGTTCCTCGCTCCCAACCCGAATTTACCGATGAAATCGGTTGAAATCGCCTATTATCACACAGATTTTGGTCTTTTCTGCGCTCTTTGCAGTTATTAGATCTTCGTAGAATTTCTCAATTTCTTCGTCTGAGGAGGCAGAGGTGGGTGCATATGCTTGGATGATTTGGACACTCAACATGGCGTTGATCCTGATCATCACATAAATTACTCTGTTTGACACGGCTCTTGTCTTTGTAACCAGGTGTTTCTTCTTTTTGTGAACCAGTAAAGCAGTGCCTCCGATGTGTGAGTTTGTATCCGAGTTCTTTTAAAACAATAAATGTCCAGATTTGAGGATGGTGACCGCTTCATTCTTATTTCGCTGCTCCCTATGACATCCCACTTTATGTTCTGCAGTTCGTGTTCTAGGCCGTTGAGATGTTCCTCCAGCCTCATGGTACGGATATTATGCGTCTCCACGTAAAGAGTCTCTTCAAGTTTGCCTCTTCTCTTCTTACTATCTATCGAAAGTTTGCTCCCCCCCCTCAGAATCCACGGGGCTGACTGAAGTATCGGTGCGAAATTCCGGGTTTTCACGTCTACTCGCCTGGGGTATGCATTTTTTAAATTTCGACATATTCATCTATAAACTATCTAACCCAAACTCACCAACACGCCTGGCAAGCGTGGCGTTTTAATGCCAGCTCCGTTCATAGATGAATACAAACATTTAAAATTTTTCTCTTGGGCATCATGTGCGGCGGTGAAGGATTTTTATATTATATATATTTTATAATAGGTATAGGATTATCTTTTTGACGAATGAGTGATTTTTTGGATATACAGGAATTACACAAAATTAAATACCAAGCTATCAATTTTGGTCATGTTTTGTTTACTTTTACTCGGTATTTCAATTCTGCAGCCTATGCACATTGTCCGAGACCGATATGACCTTCCTTATTTTTCACAACAGCACGCTTCGCTATAATGTATGTTTCATATTTTGATAACACTGAGTTTCTTTACCCTATGTTTTGTGTACTTCCTGTGGATCTAGTTCAACTGCTTCTGATGTTCTGTGATATAGTTTTTTTGTTAAGTCGTGACCAATTTCAATTTGAAAATTGCTTGTTGTTCTATTTTTATCGTATATATTATTGTATATATTAAGTTTTGTTTTGTATTTGCTCTACTATGGTTAGTTTATTTATTTTAATTCGTTTTGTCCATAAAATTTAATTCAATTTTTCTGTGGCAATAAAGCATACTTGACTTTGACTTTGACTTTGAAAAGATTAAATAAGATTGACGGTTTAGATGCGTTATCGGAGATCTGAGATTTTCCCAAAATACGTTCGTAGTATCAACATCATTGAACAGCATAAAATCACATATCCGATAACAAGATACTTGTTAAGACTTTAACGCTATGTTCCAGATAAAACTAGACTTACCTGGGGCTATGTATCAGTCGATGCTCAGGCTAATACGTACCTGGCCTCCAGAGTGTAAAATCAAGTTTTTATTATAGAACTGTCTGATGAACCTTTTCTTAGTATACAGTGTTAGGAAAAATTATCAGAACTGTCGATTATTTAGAAATATGCAGGGGTTATCAAAAAATGGCCCACAAAGTTTTGGAGAATGATAGTTATATTTTTTTTTTAACGGAACATCCCGTACATTATTACTTATTTTGATTGTCCAGTCAATTTTGAACATTTTTATAAACCATGCTTTATGCCTAAATTCATTAGTTTCATATAATATCATAACATTTTGATCAGTTACAAAACAAAATAAGTTTCAAGAAACAATTTAATAATTTAATTTAACTTAAAAAATAGAACAGTATGGAAAAAAGGCTCTATATTTTAATAAATGTTGCAAATGATCCCATTTTACTAATAACTGACAATGATATAAATTACCCCATAAATGTCGTTGGGTATATAAAACCATTTCCCTTGATTTCTCTCACTTTCATTTACAATTTTAATGCTTAATTCTTCTAAATTATTGGATTTGTTTCGATAAACATTGTTTTCAGGTGATCCCAATAAAAGAAATCTAATGGCGAGAGATCGGGGGACCGTGAAGGTCATTCGATAGGCACTCTTCTTCCTATCAATTGATTTCGGGACGTGGCATCGAAAAATGCTCTAACTTCACGAGTAAAATGGGGCTGACACATGTCCCGCAAATAATCCACCCTCTAGACATTATTTTTTTTTCTGGGAACTGTGTATACAGTTCTTAATACCAGTTTGGGATATTTCGCGCCCAGTAAAGGTAATTTTGTTTATTGACCATTCCGTGCAGTGTAAAGGACGCTTCATCCGAAAAAAACAATATTGTTTGAAAAATGCGGGTTCAATCTTCAATCTTTCTAGTCATTATTTCGCAAAATTCTAGTCATCGATCACAGTCAAAGTCACAAAGTTCTTGTACAACATTAACATTGTATGGATACATTTTCTCAGTCTAAAAAATGGTTTGTACACATTTTTGATCAATTTCATGATCCAAAGCAAGCTGATTGGTGGATTGTTTGTGATTTTCTTCTATCGAAAGCAGAATATCTAATTTTTTCTCCTCGAAGGTAGCAATCAGTCCTCCGTCTTCCCGATACTGGTCGGTTTTTTACGCTCCCAGCCATTCTGTAACGCTCAATATAGTTCGAAAAACTGCATTTTTTTAATGTGCTTGTCTGGGTGCAAATTGTTATAAATATTACATTACTCCTGATATGATCTCTGTTTATCGTCATATTTCAGTAAGTAAAAACGCCGTACTCGGCTATTACCTTCTTTGCTTAATTCTGTCAGAATTTGACTTTCAGATGTCAAATTATTAGTAACAAAGGTCATACCTAATTTGTTGCTCAGGTAAATACATTCGAATATCGCTAAATTAGTCCCTTATTATTACAGATAACACTACTAAATTTCAACAAAATTGGTAAAAGTATATTAAATATTAAATTCAAATCAAATTCAAATTCAAATCATTTATTCACAAAAGATCACAGGGTGACATGTGTTTCGTCAAGTAAAGAATCAAATGAAATTATCAAGTCTTAAATCTAAGATACAATAACATACCCATACAACTAAAAACTACAAAAGTAGATATGCGACAGGTATATTAAAACTAACAGAGTTACCTACATACAATAAAATAGAATTAGAATCAACAGTAAACATCAAATTTATAGAAAATGATTACTCAAATCTATGGGAGAAAAACTCATTTAAATGATAAAAGGGGTTAGTGTAAAGTATGTCTAACAGCTTTTCTTTAAACAGCCTTACGCATTGAATCCTTTTTAGATTATTAGGCAAATGATTGTATATTTTTGAGGGCATAATAAAAGAGCTATTTGCAGTGGCAGTTAGTCGGACAGCTGGAAGTTTAAGGTCATGATTATTCCTAAGTGGGTATGTGTGAGGCATATCCTCAACCAACTGAAAGGAGCTACAGTGTTTACGAATGTACAAGACACATTGAAGAATATAAATTGATATTACACTTAACAACTGGAGACTACAAAACAGTGGACGACAAGATTCTCTTGATCCCTTAAATAGAATAGTCCTCACCATCTTCTTCTGCGCAATTAGCACTTCATGTATTCTGGTACAATTACCCCAAGCCACTATAGCATAATTTAATAATGAGTACACATAGGCATAGTAATAAGACAATATTGTTTTTCTGTCAACCACTGCTCTAAGTTTCCAGATAACACAAGAGTGTGTAGCAAGTTTTTTTCAAGACATAATCAATGTGAGCTGACCAACTCAAACTGCGATCCATCATAACCCCTAGAAATTTAGTGGTATTTTGTTGAGAAATATTCTGACCATTAACATTCATTGCCACTTCACTATCATTACTGCGGACACTAAATGGCATCAAGAGTGTTTTATCCAAATCCAGCACAAATCGATTAATTTTGCAGAAGTCAAGTACCTGCTCACATATATACCATATACCCGCCATCCTTTCAGTTTCCATTAAAGAACTACTTGACACAATTGAAGTCATATCATCCGCATACAAGATATTTGAGCTCATTGTGACTGATTTAGTAATGTCAGCAGTATATGCGAGAAACAACAAAGGCCCCAGCACATTTCCCTGTGGAACTCCTTTAAATATATCTGTCACATCTGAGTGATACACAGTGCCACTTATCGGCAGTACAACTTTCTGTTTCCTTCCAGATAGATATTATTCAACCCAATTGAGAGGAATTCCTCTTACGCCATAATTTTCAAGCTTTCTCAAAAGTATGGAATGATTGACCAAGTCAAACGCTCGAGAATAGTCAAAGTAGATACCCATGGTGATACACTTATTATCCAATTTCTGAATAATTGTATTAACAAGAGATACACTAGCATCCGCAGTTGAACATCTCTTCCGAAAACCAAATTGTATAGCCGGGATAACATGCATTGCATTTAGGAAAGCGCTAAGCCTGTCACAATATGCCTTTTCATATACCTTTGAAAAAGCTGACAAGAGATATGGGCCTATAATTTTCAATTCTATTCACATTGCCCTTTTTGTATATAGGCCGAACAGCAGTTAGTTTCAAATGAGCCGGAAAGATAACCTCCTTAAAAGATTCATTTATAAGATATGTCAGAACTGAGGTTAAAGATTCAGACACTTTTACAAGTAGAGAGCAAGGAATTCCATCAGCACCACATGATGTCTTACCTGAGATTGAGCCTAAGAAGCTGTGCACTTCAGTTTCACAGACTGGTTGGAGGAACATTGACACACCACTAGCAAAGACAGTAGGTCTAAATGTATCTGACTGATCATCCAAAAATTGCTTTGTACATTCAACAAAATATTTATTAAATTCTTCAGCTGCAAAATTATAGTCTTTAATATTAGAGATATCATTACTCTCAAAAAAAGTTGGGTATTGACGTTTATTTCCAAAAGTAGACTCGTTATTTATTATTTGCCAAGATGCCCTCATTTTATTTGAGGAGTTATTATAAAATGAACTAAAGGTGATTTTTTACTATTGTATATAATTTCCCTATGTTCTTTTAGTTTTGATTTATAATTTTGCCACAATTGTTCACTGTTTGACTTTTTACAACACACATATAAAAATCTTAAATTTTCGCCTTGCTCAACAATCTCCCTTGTAAGCCACTTTGTATTTGCAGACAAACTTGAGTTGTTGGAACTTTGTTTTACAATTTCTAATGGAAAGGACAGATCAATAATTTCTAAGAATTTATCAAGAAACAACTCAATACCAGAGCTCCACAAATTGTCCCAGGACTCAAGTTGCAATAAACGCCTAAAAGTTATAACATTTATTTCATTATTAAATTTTCTTATAGATCTATAACAAGTATTCATTGATTGTGGAGGCTTCCCAGTAGGTAGTAAGGCATATTGCGAGCAGTGGTCAGATAAGTTACTCTCCACAGTCAAGACTTTTGTATGATCGGTTCCAAATGAGGTGAATATATTATCTATGACTGTAGATGAACCTTTTTGAGTCCTGGAATATTCATAAACACATGATCTTAACCCGAATAATAATAAAGTATTTGTGATAGCGTTAGCATTAACATTTACAAGGCTTGGATCAAAATTAACATAAAATCACCACACACAATATAAGATGCCTTTTTATCATTTTTACTCTTCATAAATAAATCAATAAGCAAGTCATGTAACAAATTAATAAAATTATGTACATCAGAGGAAGGCGATCTGTATAGACATACTACATATAAATTGGTAGACACAAGTAAAATCTTAACTGCACAGTACTCAAACTCACAATTCAAACAACTTACATTAAGGGTTATGTCAGCACATTGCACCATATTTCCACAGTAAATCGCGACTCCACCTCCCCTAGATCCATCTCTACAGTAAGATGAAGCCAAAGAGTATCCATCAATGCACACTTTGTCAATCTTTTCTGAGGAACCAGGTCTCAGTGATGGCTACTATTTCAGGACATTTAACTTTAAGACATACAGCAAGGTCGATGTTGTTTGCCCTAAGACTTCGGACATTAAAGTTCAGGAACGTTAAATCTCCCACTCGATGTCCCACTATGTTATCCAGACCACTAATGCCTTC
This sequence comes from Pissodes strobi, assembly GCA_016904865.1. Lineage (NCBI taxonomy): Eukaryota > Metazoa > Arthropoda > Insecta > Coleoptera > Curculionidae > Pissodes > Pissodes strobi. The sequence goes on along the minus strand of MU184338.1, from coordinate 103,343 downwards.
TCTGGATTGCATGTTTACGAAAAGAATTATTTGATCCATGATTCCTGGTTTTACCATTCCTTTCACTATTGAGCTGCATGGAACTTTTCTGCCAATTGAATACATAAGGCCTAACCACAACATTCATTGGCCATATACTATCATTACAAAACAATTCCACTTGATCAGGTCTTATAGCTACTTTAAAGGAGGACTTGTAGTGAAGCTTATTTTGAAGTTTTTCACATGATAATATGTGGATCTGCTTTTCTATTAAATAATTCGGTAATTGTTTAGTATAGGTCCTTCACATAAAATGACTATTTTGTTATTATAGAAGGTTAGAGTTCATCTTAAAATATAATTTTATACAAACATTTTCTAGCGGAAATGATAGTTTATGGAAATATTGAACATTTCTTACCTTAAAACTGAAGGACATATACTAAACAATTACGGGGGGAGTAATTGTTTAGTATATGTCCTTCACATAAAATAAGTATTTTGTTATTACAGAAGGTTAGAGTTCATCTTAAAAAGTAATTTTATACATACATTTTCTGGCGGATATGATAATTTATGGCAATATTGAACATTTCTTACCTACTAAATAAATAGTATATAGGTCCTTCAGATATATAAAAAACAATTTTTTTTTATCGATATATGAAAGTCTCCCTAAACACAAAATGATTTTTTTTTTTCCTGCGGAAATGGATTATTTTCATTTTTTCAACTTTAGGATAACTGAAACCACTTATATAAAAACATATTTCTGCTTTACCTTCTAAACATAAACACACGAAAAACTTGTTGCGGAAATATATCATTTTAATTTTTAATAGAATATTATAACCTTTAGAATAACTGAATTCAGTTACATGAATGCATATTTTTGTTTCACATTTCACACATTCTTCTAAACATAAGCACACAAAAATATCCAATCTTTTCTTTACACAAGTGCGTAGTGACTTAAACGAAATGAAACTAACCAAAGCTAACCTAAACTAACCAAAGCTAACCCAAATTAACTAAAGCTAACCCAAACTAACTAAAGCAAACACAAGGTAACCGAAATTGTTTCGCCTAGGCTTGCACGCAAGTGCGTAGTGGCTTAAACGAGACGAAACTAACCGACAATAACCAAAGCTAACCTATACAAACGACAAGCCAAAGCTAACCCAAACTAACTTAAGCTAAACAAAGTAAACCCAAACTAACCAAGTGCATAGTGGCTTAAACGAGACGAAACTAACTCAAATTAGCCAAAGCCAGACTAACCAAAGCTAACCCAAGCTAACCGAAATTGTTTCGCCTAGGCTTTCTTCACGCAAGGACGTAGTGGCGCAACCAGACGAAACTAACCCAAACTAACCAAAGCTAGCCTAAACTAACCAAAGCTAACCCAAACTAACCAAATCTAACCCAAACTAACCAAAGCTAACTCAAACTAACCAAAGCTAACCCAAACTAATCAAAGCTAACCATAGCTAACCCAAACTAACCCAAGCTAATCGAAATTGTTTCGCCTAGTCTAGCGTGAAAAAAAAGCTTGCGCTTTGCGCAAGCCTTTCTTCACGCAAGTGCGTAGTGGCTTAAACGAGATGAAACTAACCAACCTAAACTAACCCAAACTAACTCAAAAAATTAAAATTATTTATTTCCGCATGAAGTTTTTTGGGGTATTATGTTTAGAAAAATATTTAGAATGTAAAACAGAAACATGTTTTCACGTAACTCATTATTATTCTAGAGTCGAAAAAATGAAAATGATGCATTTCCGCAGATTTTTTTAATGATTTTGTATTTGGGGAGGATGCTCTATACTAAATAAGCAAATATTTTTTACATAACTGATTTCAGCTAAGCGAAAGTTGATCCAAAAATTTCTTGGCAGAAATGATAATTTATAGAAATATTGAGTTTGGGTTAGTTTAGGTTAGTTTGGGTTAGATTAACTAATTTAAGTAACACAAACTAACCCAAACTAAACCATACTAATTTGTTTATTCTTATTTTACGAGATAAACTATCCAAACTAAACCAAATATTAAAAAAAAACTAAAAAATGTTCGTGTTGTTGATGCTCAATAAGTTGAAGCGAACGCAGTATCGCGCTGTTATTTTTTTGCTAATCCAAACTAACCGGATTTAACTCAAACTAACCCAATACAACCCAAACTAATCGAAATTAACCCAGAATTTGCATAAATTATCATTTCTGCCAGAAAATGTTTGTATGAAATGACTTTTTAAGATAAACTATAACCTTCTAAAATAACAAAATAGTAATTTTATGTGAAGGACATATACCAAATTATTACTCCCCCATAATTGTTTAGTATATGTCCTTCAGATTTAAGGTAAAACATATTCAATATTTCCGTAAATTATCATTTCCGCCAGAACATTTTGGTATAAAATGACTTTTTAAGATGAAACAACCTTCTATAATATCAAAATAATCATTTTATATGAAGTACCTATACTAAACAATTACCCCACCCCCCCCTCCCCTTAATTGTTTAGTATAGGTACTTCA
>MU184338.1:83548-100719 GCA_016904865.1 Pissodes strobi | reverse complement strand
CCCCCCCCCCCCATAATTGTTTAGTATATGTCCTTCAGATTTAAGGTAAAAAATATTCAATATTTCCATAAATTATCATTTCCGCCAGAACATTTTGGTATAAAATGACTTTTTAAGATGAACTTAAGCCTTCTATAATAACAAATTAGTAATTTTATATGAAGGACCTCAATTACCAATAATTCTTCAAAACCTCACCCGTAGTGTTCTCTGCAAGATTGTCTACATAGAACCATTTGCGTTCCTCTGCAGCTGCCAGAACAGCACTCTGAGTACTAGATTCCTTAACAGTAGTGGGTCCATCTCGTTTGACCACTTCAGCAATAGTTGTCCTGTTCGTGTTGGTAGTCACTCTATTCCCAGATATGGACTGCAACTGATTCTATATAGAATTTAACATCGTGGAGAATTCCTGGTCATTCCTTTGATTAGAACTAGAACTAATTTCTGGTAATTGTGACTTTTTTATTTTTCTTCTAGTGACTTGGTAGAGTTTTGAAGCATATCCTCCAGATTATCTATTTGTAGCTGAAATGCCTTGAGTTTTAAATCAATATTGCAGTCCAAGCAATGGGATTTTAGTTTGGAATCGAACATAATGATCTCAGTAAACAACCTGTCAACTTCAGTTTGATTAGGTGATATTTGCAATTTTTTCATCCGGTCATCCAATGACTTAGAAGTTGTTTGCAACTTACCCTCCACTGCCTTCACGTGCCTGTCCAGGCACTTGAGTTTGGTATCCAAGCTGGTCACCTTATTGCTTGCCTCTAGTCTTGATTCAACCTTTTGAATGTGACTGGTTAATTTCTCCACTTCATTCTGCAAAGACTTCACAATTTTAAGCGTTAACGGAAGTTCTCTAAAATCAGTTCGACATTCAGGACAGAGATGTATCAAGGTTCTGGTAAAACTCGGAATAACCCGAATCTCCTGTGCCTGAGCATTTGTGCAGTCAGCACACACCACTCGTGAACAGATGTCACACGGAAAGCCAAACAATCGTTTTCTCCTCCCTTAGGACACATTCTAATAAAGCATTTAGGTAAATCCGCCATTTCTAGCGGATCGGATTTCGGTGCGGATTTCTCAAGTGTAAATCCGGCTTTATGAGCAGGTCAAAGGTAGAAATTGGCAACGCTGGCACACTTGTGTAAATTTAGTAAAGTCAAAGCAAGAGGAAGAAGAAGAGCATATGATGTTGACAATCCAAATCAAAACAATAACAAAGTCACCAACAACAAAAAAAAACTATAAAACGTGGAAAAGTTTAATGGAAATTTGTGGTGTTACTGGTGTACTGCTCTCAAACACTGCCAAGCACGAATCACAGTATGCACTTTAAAATAACACTAAACATTGAATTTTAAACTTGATTTTTATACCAGACTTAAAGATATTAATAAAAAAGTCGAGTATTAAAAAAAAAGTTTGGAAATGTAATAAACTGGTTTTTAATTTTGTTTTTCAAAAACGAAGCAAATACATGAAAATAATTCAGAAAGCAAAAATGTTGTATTTTTAGTTGGTTAATACGAAAAAATATAACATATTTTATAAAATCAGTGGTGCACATTTTTTCTGTCCATAATATTCGGTATGATGCCCCTCGGGACGCCACAAAAAAGTCAATTTTTAAAAAAAGTTTGGAAATGGTTTTTATTTTATTTTTTTCAAAAACGAAGCAATATACGAAAATAATTCGATAAACAAAAATATTGTATTTTTAGATGCTTAATACGAAAAAAATATAAAATGTTTAAAAAAAAGTCAGTGGTGCACATTTTTTTGTCACTAATAATCGGTATGATGCTGCCCAGGACTCCACTGGACTTTAATCTAATTAAGGCTAAATAAGGCCTTTATTACTATGGATAACTACAAAATTTCACTAAAATCGGTTAAAGGATATTTAAGATATTAATAAAAAAATGATTTTTTTCTTAAAAATTGACACTTCTTGGAAACTATGCATTTCCAGACCCAGGTTCATATAAAAAATCATGTTTTCTTATATTTTTTGAAACGCCGATATCTAGGAAAATAATGAATTTAGGCCTAAATGGTTAATAAAAAATATTTAAAATTGACTGGAAGTAGATAGGCAACCTATGTTCTGCCGCAATTTCGGTCATTTTTACATGTAGATCTCCATAAGAAAATCTAAGGTCCATCCTGGTCATTTTTGTTTCCAAGTCGTCGACTTGAGCTATAGTTTATTTCTCAACCATCCTCGAAATATTGGCCATCAATCATGATCAGATTATGGTTTGGGCAAGCATACATTTAAACATAGTAAAATGATTAAAAAGTGATTGGAAAATTATGACCCGTCAGTTTTATTACTGTTTTCCTGTATTTTGAATTGTCTAGCAATTGTTAGATATGCATCTGTTAAGTATATGATAGGTAGCTGTTAAGCATATATTACGTATGAGTTATGTAGTTAGAATTGTGTCTGGTAAATGTGAACATTTTTCAAACTGCGTATAACTGAAGATTATTCAAAAATAAAAAATTAGAGCTTGCCCTTTAAGCTTCAGTAACATCGCAGACCTCGGAGGCGGAACATGGACATACAGAAATTAAAATATCTTCTCCTAGACTTACCAAGGGAAAATATACATGGTCTGAGAAGCGAATCCCCAGTCTCTTTATCGGAAATTCTCTTGTTGAAATACACGAATATACCCTGATTGTCGAGCAGGAGAAGTTTGTTTTAACTAAAGGGTTATTTGAACTCTTAACACAAAGGAAGCCCCGACACTTTTCGTCCAAGCTGTTTTGCTAAAAAACAATAGGATCCATCCGTTTTCAATTTTACGTTTTAATTAGATAGAGAACGTATAAAAGTCATATTTTAAATTTAAAAAGTTTTTTTATGGAGGTAGACTAGCAATTTTTGGTTGTTTGCATATGCTTTAATTACACAACAACAGTTAAAATATTTTTTATGCAAATACACCGTTTACATAATATTTAAAAGATCACTAACTGAAATAATTAATTGACAATAAGAAATGCGGATCATATATTGGATATTCCAGCTTCATAGTTTTTCTTTTTTGTAATATCTTAATATCTAAGTACATTTTTCAATTAGGGTAATCGTACTTGTTTAAAAACTTAATTCCTCTGAAGCATTCCCCCCCATTTTTCACGGTTTAGGCCTGCAATACCAATTTGTTTTCCTAGAGTTTCTAAACTATTTAACTTCGATCTCATGTATTGTGACGTATATACTCTTTTGGGGGGAAATAGCTTCGATATTATTTTAGTGTACTTAAAACTTCTGGTAGAAATAATTCTCTGTTGCGCATCGGAACCTCGTCTATGGACATTTGTAAGCAACAAAATCTTTCTGTATTCAGCCATTTTGATGCTGGAAAAATGTCGGGGTTTCCTTTGTGTTAAGAGTTCAAATAAACCTTTAGTTAAAACAAACTTTTCCTGCTCGACAATCAGGTTATATCCGTGTATTTCAACAAGATAATTTCCAATAAAGAGACTAGGATATTCGCTTCTCAGACCATATATATTTTCCCTTGGTAAGTCTAGGAGAAGATATTGTAATTTCTGTATGTCCATGTTCCGCATCGGAGGTCTGCGATGTTACTGAAGCTTTTATTGTTGAATAACCTTCAGTTATACGCAGTTTGAATAATGTTCACATTTACCAGACACAATTCTAACTACATAACTCATACGTAATACATACTTAACAGCTACCTATCATATACTTAACAGATGCATATCTAACAATTGCTAGACAATTCAAAATACAGTAAAACAGTAATAAAACTGACGAGTTTATAATTTTCCAATCACTTTTTAATAATTTTACTATGTTTTAATGTATGCTTGCCCAAACCATATATTATTAATCTGATCATGATTGATGGCCAATATTTCGAGGATGGTTGAGAAATAAACTATAGCTCAAGGCGACGACTTGGAAACAAAAATGACCTTAGATTTTCTTATGGAGATTTACATGTAAAAATGATCGAAATTGCGGCAGAACATAGGTTGCCTATCTACTACTGGATAATCAAAATAAGTAATAATATACGGCGTGTTGTATTTAAAAAAATTTAACTAACAGCCTCCATAACTTTGTGGGCAATCCTGCATATTCAAATTTATTACAGATATGTAAATATACTTATATTTTTGATAACCCCTATATATTTCGAAATAATCGACCGTTCTGGATTTTTTTTCTAACCCTCTATATCATACTAAAATTTCGTTGAATTATATGGGGTGGTCCAAAAGTTATTTATTGAATTGGAGTTTTCAGGTCTGGCACTCTTCTAGAATTATATGAACTTATGTTATCTTCACGTGATCTACACCAATCAGCGATATTATCGCATATTCTTTTGATACTATGTATGCATGATCCTTTTTAAAAAGTCCAAAGTTATTTTTGCTTTTAAATACATTTTGCAAAGTAAACTATTCAGAAATTTAAAAATATCTCGATTCTGCGATTATTTTTGGTATATTTATTGATGTTTTTGCGGGAATACATAAATATGTTTGTCAAGAAAAACCCATCTTGATTAATTAAGTAGAAGATGGGAAGGGGCAGGGCATAGCATAAACGATGTATTTTGAAGTCGCTATTAGTGAGGTCATGATAGGCTGTTTATTTTATATAAAACCTAATTTAAGCGTTTAAGTGTATAAATTTTCTATTTATTGTCGAATTTGTCATTGAGAAAGGAAAAGGGAATAGTTTTTAATCGATAAGTGCCTCATTATTATTATTTCTTTGATGAAGTTTTAATGAATAAATATCTAACTTACGAGGAAAATCAGCAATGTACAGATGCCACTTTGACTTTTCGTCTTTTTTCTTTATGTTAAATATTTAATATATTAAAAGTTATATTCTAGATGATGTTCACGTATATTATATTCATAAAAGATACAAATAAAACATATTTCTTTATACTTTGAAATAACATCCCATATTTCATAACAATCTCTACAATTCGAACTGGCTACCGTTGTTGTATATTTAAAAAAACATTTTTGTAAAATATTTTATCTTTAGTTCTACTATAATATATGCGCTGCAAAAAGGTTTTAACCCAAACTATATATGTATTATTTGTAGTACCTTTTATGTAAAGATGTAGGTTATTTTTAATATTGAATTCAGAATCTTTGAGGATATCCTAAGTATTCTAAGAAGTTTTTAAGACATTATTTTATTGTATATATTCATTTCTTATAATATGTATCTTAAACTGCCAATGACTAGTTGTTAAGTGCTATTTCTCCTGTGATATTATGTTATCTTAGCAGCACTTTTTAATAAATTGCAATGTTAGATTTTAGTTTATTTCACATATGACTTGATGGATTATTATACAGCTAAACAAATACAATTATAACAACTATTTCTTTATTTAATTTCCTTATCCTTTATAAGATTATACATCATAATAATGTCAGCTGGTTTAGATACATTATTTTTTATGCAGTCGTTTTAAATAGCCATCTAATGTTCCTGGATTATTACAATCGGGGATAAGCCTCCCATGGCTGGCTACGCAGGTATCGCCACACATTTTCCCTTCAAAATAATGTCCGTACATTTGTTTACATTGGACGCAATTCCTAGAAACAAAAAGACAAATGTATATAAGTGAATATGAAAGTACCATATATTTTTTCATTAACACATTTTAGTATCCGTTTTTACTTGTTGGGGAATCAGAAAAGATGGGTAATATCTGTAACCACAAAAATCTAATTCACTAAATGTTGAAACTTTTTTATTTTCTTTTGGCCGACATGAAGATATCTGAGCTAATTTTGGAGACAATAGTTATCTAAAATTTAAATAAGTTGTTATGTTCAAATAACCGCAACACAACAAATTGTCCTATTCGAGCCGCCGCCGCCAGCGCCGAACCGATATAGTATAAAACCGGGCACTATAACCTCTGGGAGGCCTGACAGACGAGACGATTTATACCTGACTTACAGTGGCGTAGCGTGCGGAAAACATTAAGGAATGCAATGAGCAAAAAGTGGAAAATGCGCCGCAGACGAAAAAACGAGCGACTAAGGATCGCGGGCAACATTAACGCTGATCAAACTTTGTCATTGTTGGTGATGAAACTAAATAAAATATTACTAATGGTTATTCAAATTATTATAACCCAAACTACCCCAAACAAAATCTAAATATGTTCAGCAAAAATACACACAAAATTCCGAATTCGTATTCTACTAAACGTGGAAATCAACAATAAATATTATGCTACCCTATTTTATTTCAAATAAGGCGGAAATTTTCAATTAATAATAGGCGTCGGTGTTAACCGCGATCCTTGTGGTGGCTTCCCACGGCCCGTGATATCGCAGGACGGGCCGCGCCAGCTCGGGCCAACACGCCGTGGGAAGGGTGCCGTCCGAGGTCGCCCGGAAAGATCCGTGATTGCGCGCCCGATCCGTCGCAAGTCGGTAACTTCAAAGGCGCGGCCTGGCCTGATCTGTCGCGACCTGTCGGTGTCTGTTCTTATCTGTGATTTGGGTTGATTTTTGGGGCCATTTTTCATTTTAATACGTTCTGCCAAGACCTATACCTGGACGCCAAATGTCCGCCGATTTTCAATCAAGAATCAATTTTGCTGCAAAACAAAACGCCCATCGAAAAATGAAATTTAATTTTTAGGTCCAGCCCAAATTTAGTTAATAAAAGTTAATTTTACCCAGACTTGTAGAGAATTTTACTAGCACGCGCTTAGAATAAACCATGCTAGCTTCGGCAAAAAGCCAAAAAATATTATTTAAAAAAAATCAATGGATTATATTTTTCAGTTCTAACACAACAAAATGTTATTTTTTACATTACATAGGAATAAATTTCCTTTGTAACATGTACTAGCATCTACAGCTCACTACAAAACAAGGTCACGAGTCGGCCCGAACGAATTTCGAAGTCAATCTTAACTTCACTCATGGCCCTCTGCTCGCTTCGCTCGCTCCAGGGCTCAATGAAGCAAAACTAACCCAAATTTAGAAAAAAAACAAACATAACCTTAAAAAAAGATAAACAAAAAAAAAAACACCGACGGGAATCGAACGCAGAACGCCATAATCGGAAATCCAGAATCGTACCACTAGAGTTTTTCCGAGTTTTTCGAACTTCAGGACTTAGAAGAAATTTCGGAGAAAAAATTTTTTGAAGACAGAAGTTAAGTACTTGAAGAGGCCTTGTCAAGCGGCCGAGTACCAACAATTCACCGAGACCTTCAACTGTAGTGCGCACCCTACAGCAACACCCGCGAAAAAGGTTAGTTGCGAGCACCTTGAGTCAGCCTACTGGTTTGGGTTCCCCCATTCACGTATGTGCCTCTCTGGTCCTCAACACTAGTCGTAGTTAAACATTGGGCGAGAGTAAAGCGCGTCGACGGCCAGTTCGGTTTCGAGAACTGGAGAGCCCCCTGACTCCCCCATACTTTACCTACTCGGCCTACGGGTGAAAAGCGAAAAGGCATAGGAGCCGAAAAAAGAAAATAAGGCTTCACCTAAAAAATTCGGGCGCGTTCAAAGAGTGATAAGTTAGCCAAGTTCGTTCGGGAGATAGCGAAGTTATACTGTTGCGACTGGAGCTATTTCAAAAGAAGAATCAAAGGCTATTTATCACTAGTTCGTATACCATACAAAACCAGCACGGTCTCTGAACTGAGAGTCGTGTCCGGGGAGTAGTTTGGTCTAAATACACAAATCACATATTAAATCCCCAAAAAGTCCCCCCTGACCCCCCTGAATTACACAAAACCTCTGTCAGAAAACTGCCGAGCAGCATCTGACAAGTTGCCAGGGATTGGCATATAATACATAGCAAACACCCCCAAAAATCCCTAAGAAACCACGATTTTTTAAAAGCCCTCCTCGAGCAACTTCCATACGACCCCTCTTAAGGTAATCGATACCAAAAACTCGCGAATAGCGTCCGACGCCCTCAAAAGACGATTTTTGTGTGATCCTTGTTAAAATTCGTACGGATCCGTCTTCTTAGAAACCTTAAGACTCCAAACGCGTTTTGAAAATCTCGCGTGTGGAGCGAGAAGTCCCAAAAAACTAAAGACATTAATACGTGTTAGATATTAATTAAAATATCTTAAGTTCTTAGTTAATAATTGTTCATTAGAGAAAAAATCAAATAAAACCTGTTATACCAAAAATACTAGATTAAGAGTTAAACTCTCCTAGTACATGTATAAGGCTTATCCAGTGAATTGGGGCACATTTTAAGTTATCACTTGACATAGGGATTTATCAGGATTTTATTTCAACTATACAGGGTGTCCCAATTGTTCAAATTGGTAATCATTCGAATTACTGATTTTTGTATAAGGCTTAGCCAAGATTAGGAGATAGGATTAGGTTAGGGTCGTAGATATTTTGTGTGACAACTACTGACGACTACCTTTTGACAATCCTCCCCCCTGCTAAGCCCTTCTGGTACTTTGTAAAGACTTGCTATAAGGATTCAAGTCAAAATTGAAATTTTGTACATTGACATACAAAAAGACGAATAACTCAAAAGTTAGTCAAAAATAAAATAAATTTAAAAGCATCCCCTGCCAGTAGACCCCCCTGGGAATCTTTCCCCACTACCGTTGTTCTTCAAAGCATTTGATTAATAACGTTTCGGCCTCCTAAGGGAGAAAGTAAGCCGAAGTTTTGTTTTTACTTTAATTTAAACTTTTGAGTTAATTTTGTAGTCCCCATATACAGGGTGACTCTTAGAATCAAGTGGAACTCCTATACGTCTATAGGGTGTTCTAAATTTCTTGCCCAAGACAAATTTATTGCCCACTAACCTTGTGTTGTATTTAATTCAGCCTTCTGCTGACAGACGTTCTGTGGTGGCTGCTATCTACAATTTCCCTTGGATAGCGGGGAAGGCTTTGGTGGGCCGACCTTCGTTCCCCCCGGACTGACAGTGTGATCAGTTTACGGGTTGGACGTTGTCTGAGAACTCTTTGAAATAGCGAGTAGTCGACTCGATAACGACTTGGCATCCCGTGAAAAAACATAGACATAAGTAATTGTAATATAAAAAATGACTTTCCGAACCCCTCAGTCGACGGCAACCGCGCACCAAAAGCCCCCGAGTGTGGATGAGCTCTTGGTGCTAGAACTGAACAGAGACAGGTCAGAGGAACAGAGAGCGTTAACCCAGAGTCCCCCGCTGACTTCTAGCGAGTATATTGGGGACCCTGAGGAATTTATATTAGACCCGGAAGCGGCCTTTGGGTATTACAGGGAATCTGTTCCCAAATTCACACTTAATAAATATAATGGGGAAGCTCAAATCGAGGCGGGGCTCCACATAGGGCAGCTAGAGCGTCACTCGGCCGAGCCGAGTCTACGCGGCCCCCTACTGGATCACCCCGAGCCGCACGTGACACACAGTACGCCTGTGTTTCAAGAGTTTGAAGATAGGGTTCCGTTAAAAAGGTCGCTCACTGGAGCGGTTTCGAAGGCCAATGCGCCGCCACGGGCGACGCACGTGCGCGCGGATGTCATATGTTATCTATACAGAATTAGAAGTACTAAGAAGCCGCCCTTTAGTTGTTTCTCAATGTTATGATTGCTATGTTTTTTTGTTACATATTATGTAGGTATCTATAAGTACATACTAAGTATATCCTATTCTATATTTGGTTATTTTAAACCTACTGTCAACCAGTCAACCTATCGAAAATTAAGATACTGAGTTTCACGCGACATTTTTAAACGGAACCCTATCTTCAAACTCTTGAAGAACAGGCTCATACAGGCCATGGGAAGACCTCACGCGCGGCCAAGCCCGATCCGTGCTTACCTGTGCTTGTCCGCCGCCCGAGTCTGGCCTGTTCTAATACAGGCTGAGGGAAGCCACTTTTAGACGCGCGTGACGAAAAATTGTCTAAGACCGCATCTAAACCACAGTTTATACCGTAAACTGTGTCTAAACTTTGCCAAAATTTGTTAATATTTTATTAGCTATTACCTTTTTTTATGTCATGGGATATATATGAATCAGCAAAAAATAAGACAAACATGATACACATTATATTAGCAACAAAACATTTTATGTGCTTACTCGCTATTGAATAACAAAAACGGAGACAAAAACATAGAATTTAACATTTAAATTTTTTGTAATTTAATAATTTGTAATTTGTCACTAAGGTAAATTACTGAAAGAAGTACGGAATAGTTTTTCGATAATACAGTCACATTTCTCACCAGAAAACGCCGAAATGTGACGAGATATGTTTACTCAATCGCATCACCAAGAACTTAAAACTTGCCACAGTTTAGCCGTTCTCCTAGAGAAGGTCCATTGACTACTCGCGGACAACACAATACACAATGTTATTTCCCGGCCGGTTGATGTGAGGTACACCGACGCATCCTTGCATAGTATTTTTCGGTCGCTTCAGGTTTCGTTGGATCGGGGTGGTCGCGGTCGATCAGTTTAATTATTAAATATTTTTTCTCGATAGGTATTAGTTGTGGTCTATGTAGAAGAATTCCAGAACAAGCATGATGGATGGAAATTTATTGTATAGAAATAAAAATAAAATAAAAGAACTGAATATTGTGGAATTTGAGATTTTCTAAAGGGATGCGACGCATCACTCGCATCAATGCACGCTACGCCACTGCTGGCTTATACTTTCTTATAATAAAATATAAATACTATAGTAAATAAAACAAATGTTATTATTAAAACAGAGTTTTATCGACAATACCGTAACAGAGTTTTGAACTCGACGCGCGTTTCGCTAACCACATTAGCATCATCAGTAGGTGATTAAATCTTTAAAATCGAACTAACTCTCTTTTATACTATTGTTTGCTCAAGCAGAACTAAAGAGAACCAATCCTGTTTTTGTTAAGTTCCGTTTGATTAAGCAAACAGTCTTATAAAAGCGAGTTAGGTAGATCTTAAGCTTAGTTTTAATCATCTCCGGATAATGCTAACATGGTTAGCGAAACGCGTGTCGAGTGGAAAAATTATGTGTCAGTATTGTGGATAAAACTCTGTAGTTTTAGTGCATTTTGCCGAAGGTTCCAAACCCGAACATATATTCATAATGATACTGCCTAGGTATGCAAATTAACAAAGAAAAGTTTATTTATAAAATAATAAAATTCACCAACAAAATTGGAATAAACTCGGTATTATAAAAATTCACAGTCCTTCACAAAGATGCAACCGGGGGAGACATTGAAAATGCCGAAGGAGAATGCAAAGCTTATTAAATTTTAGATCTGAGAAAACTAATAATTGTGTGGAAATATAATAGTTGATAGAAGTTTGGGTGAGATCAGATTAGATTACGTAAGTTTAGTTTTCCAAAATATTCCAAATAAATGCAATACTTTAAGTTTCGTTCTTTTTTACAATTTATAAAGTTATAGGTGTGGTTGTAAAAAAGCAGAAAACCATTTGCATTCGATTCGTCTCACATTCCTCGATTTAAAGATATGAAACATGACTAGTCTGTCGTGAGAAACTAAAAGCCGCCCTCACCCACCCTTAACACAAACTAATGTAAAAAATTACTTTTAGCAGGTTACGTAAGTTTAGTTTACCAAAATATAACACATAACATTAGTGGTGCACAGATAAAAAATACCCGATGGAGACAAAAGAATGATGCTTTTAGTTCTTTTTCTCTTCTAGCAAAGAAAATTTCTTCCTTCCAAATACTTTGCTCTTAACTCAAAGTCATTGTTTCTTTTGTAACAGATTTTTTCATTCTTTTGGTTTTAAATGCTTTTGAGAGAACATCATTGACATTGTCTCCAGTTTACACTTTCTCAAAATCATAAGTCTTTGACACAAGTTCTCAAAGGGTTCGGTTGGCATTCTCTACCGAAGCGATCCCCGCCATACCTGAGCTGGTGGCGCCACCCGAGGTTAACCGAAAACTCGCTTGCCAGTACGATTGCGTGTTGCATCATCAGTCTAGGTCGGCGGTCGGCGTTGTTTACGCATGTCCAGTATGTCTGCGTCGTTAGTATCGATTTAAAGCTCCGTAATTTTTCTGTTCTGTTGCCTGTTCTGGTTCTGCATTTACTCCTAGACTAGGATGAGTGAATTGGGCGATTATGAGAGCTTACTTGAAAAGTGGCGTTTAGGCCACATGCTAGAAACATTTCGAGGTAAGCACCTAAATTGATATAACGTAGGTTAATTTTTTTTTTTTTTTTTTTATGGCAGTTGCACACACACTAAAGGTAGATCCTATGGCGCTCGACGAGCGGTGTGTGTGCGAAGATGTTGATTGACACGGTTCTTGAATATTTGTAGGTTGTAATTAGTGGGAAACAGATGTCCTGGAAGTGAGTTCCACAGTGATGCAGTGCGCCAGACAAAGGGGTTCTGGTAAAGCGATGTTCTAGGTGTTTCTAGTTGTACGACGAACAGGTGCGCTCCTGCCGTCTGTCGGGACTGCCTGACAGGAGTTGCCAGGGGCGGGATTATGCGGGCCAAATCCTGGGAACATCTGCCGTGAAAGTATCTGTAAAACAGAGACATCTCGGCCACATGTCTGCGATGTTCCAGACTATCCAGATTCCGGGTCAACTCCGGATCGCCGACGAGACGCACAGCCCTCTTCTGAATGGAATCCAGCAGCTTTAGGGTATGCTTTGGTGCGGCACCCCAGATATGTGAGCAATATTCTAAGCACGGTCTTATTTGCGCTTTGTACAGCAAGAGCAACTGCTGCGGTGTATAGAGTTTTTTGTTTCGAAATAGCGCACCAAGCTTCTGGGAGGCTGATTTTGCGATGTTAGCAACATGGTCATGCCATGACATATTGCTGTTGACCGAGACACCCAGCAGCCCGATTGACGAGGATGAAGGAATGGTCGATCCTGCCATAATGATGTCAGGGCCCGCTGTATTGGCCCTCTTAGTAAACGTTGCGGCTTGGGTCTTTGCTGCATTGAACTGGACCAAATTTCGGTCGCCCCAAGTTTGAACTTTCTCCAGGTCTTGATTAATTGCTGTAATCTGCTCCTGTCTGCGGTGATGAGTCTCAGTCGCTGGTAAGGGTTTTTCTGATCTAAAGTGGGAGACAAGGGTACTGTCATCTGCAAAACTGTAAACAGGATTATTTTTTGTTTCGGTCAGCAGGTCATTAATATAGATGAGGAACAGAGTTGGTGAAAGTATTGCGCCTGAGGCACGCCCGCGTTGATGGTGAATGTGTCCGAGATGTGTCCATCGACTGCAACGTGCAGAGATCGGCTCTTAAGGAAACTGGCAAGCCAGCTGCAGATAGAGGCTGGCAGTCCAAAGGACGGTAGTTTGTTGAGCAGTCCGTCATGCCAAACTCTGTCGAATGCCTTTGAAATATCCAACGCAATCGCTCGAGACTCTCCGTAGTTCTCAATTGCCCTACTCCATATATGAGTGATATAGGCCAATATATCTCCTGTCGATCTCTCTTAGCGAAAGCCGTATTGATATCGCTGATTATTTTGTTGTTCTCGAGGTACTTGAGTAGTTGCTGATTGACTACACGTTCCATGACTTTGGAGATTATTGGAAGCAAGGCAATTGGACGATAGTTTGAGGGCGTGATTTTCTTGCCTTTTTTTGGAACAGGTTGCACTCGAGCGACTTTCCAAGAAAATGGGTAAATCCCTTTTCCGTAAGACCGAGAAAAAAGCCTGGAAAAAACGGGTGTTAGTTCGTTGGCGCAGTTCTTTAACACGATGGCAGGTATTCCGTCCGGTCCTGATGCCTTTTGCGTATCTAGATTTTTAAGAATTTTACTAATATCACGGTGATGAAATTTGACTTCTGCCATGGTAGTGTTGATGTTCGATATGGTGGGGAGAGTCTTGCCTTGGGGGACGTCCAAGGTAGAGTGCGAAGAAAACATTTTGGCGAGCATGTTTGCTTTTTCCTTGGCTGTAGTCGCCGTGATGCCACGTTCGTCTGTCAAAGGTGGGAGAGACGTTTCTGTAAAGTTGTTACTTACTGCCTTTGCTACCGACCAGAAATTCCTGGAGCCACTGGGGCATTGCAAAAGTTTATTCCTGATCCTTTGATTGTGTTTGTCCTTAGTTTCGTCGGTAACACGCTTGCATTCGTTTCTCGCTTCGACAAAATAATTGCGATTTTCAGCGGTCTGATTTTGCTGCCAGTACTTGTAGGCTTGCTGTTTCCTACCCACAGCTCTTTCGCATCTTCTGTCGAACCAGGGTTTTCCTTTTGATGGTAACTTGATGGAATTTGGGATGTATGCTTCCATTCCTGAGGAGATTACTTGCGTGATCTTTTCGCAGCAGACTGACGGGTCGTCACCGCCAAAGCAGACGTCGACCCAAGGAAAATCTAGGTAGAACTCCCTTAGATCGTCCCAGTTTGCAGAAGTGTAATGCCAGATTTTGCGAGGCAATGGTGGATCCTTCTGTATGAGTGGCAATTCACAAACCGTTGTAATAAGTTTGTGGTCGGAAGTACCTAATGGCGGACCAACTGTAACTGTGTACTGGTCAGGATTGGTGGTTAGAAAAAGATCCAGGAGGGCGGCGAATTCGCCCCTCTCTGAGATTCGAGTTGGTTCGTCTACAATTTGAGTAAGCCCGCAGCTGATGGCGAATGCTTCAGCCTCTCTACCTTCGTTGTCGGTCTTGTTGTGATGTTTGAGCCAGTTGGTGTTGTGGGCATTGAAGTCTCCCAGAACGATTATTTCTGAACTGGGGTGATCAACCTGTATTGAGTCAAAAGTGGTAGCTAGTGTTGAAAAAAAGCTTTGGTAGGCTCTATCGCTCGGAGGGCGATAGAGACAACAAATAAACTTGGTTAATCCCTTGGCGGTGAACTTGAGCCACATGACGTCAAGGTTGTTCGGTTCGAGTGTTTCCTCTCGGTGACATGAAAGGTCGCTTCGGACAAAAAGGCATATTTCGAACTTATGTCTAAATCGGGTATGTAAGTCGTAACCAGGATAAGGGTGGTTCACTGTTGTTGTTGTAGAACATACTTGTGTTTCTGTAAGGGCTAGTATGTGTGGTCTATTTGCTTGTAGATGTTGGTGTACCGAATTTATGTTTGTATTTAGGCCTCTTATGTTGCAGAAATCAATTCTAAATTGGTTCGGTATCTTTGCTGTGTGTGAAATGCGGAATGAAGGGCTCCCAGGGCCACCCAGCGCTCGGAGATCCGAATGGCCGGGGAGTTTACCTCCGGAATATTTTGATCCTGGAAGCACCATCATGTCCATATTATTATATTCCTACTGTGGAACCCGGAACCACCAGCGCGGAAACGGAACGTGATTCGGGGAAACCACTTAGCGCCTCCCAGTTCTGGTGGGGTGGTCTTTCACCGGACGATGCGAGTAGGCGTATGCATCTACCACCTACGGTCGCTTCCACTGGATGCATCGGCCTCAGACTCTTTCCTTTGGTGGTCCCTAGTCTGACAGGGGTAAAAATAGGGTTTGTTGGGTCACTCCCCAGTGATCAGCTCCAGACTTTGTGGAGTTGGTGCACAGATAAAAATACCCGATTGGAGACAAAAGAATGATGCTTTTAGTTCTTTTTCTCTTCTAGCAAAGAAAATTCCTTCCTTCCAAATACTTTGCTCTTAACTCAAAGTCATTGTTTCTTTTGTAACAGATTTTTTCATTCTTTTGGTTTTAAATGCTTTTGAGAGAACATCATTGACATTGTCTCCAGTTTACACTTTCTCAAAATCATAAGTCTTTGACACAAGTTCTCAAAGGGTTCGGTTGGCATTCTCTACCGACGCGATCCCCGCCATACCTGAGCTGGTGGCGCCACCCGAGGTTAACCGAACACTCGCTTGCCAACACGATTGCGTGTTGCATCATCAGTCTAGGTCGGCGGTCGGCGTTGTTTACGCATGTCCAGTATGTCTGCGTCGTTAGTATCGATTTAAAGTTCCATAATTTTTCTGTTCTGTTGCCTGTTCTGGTTCTGCATTTACTCCTAGACTAGGATGAGTGAATTGGGCGATTTTGAGAGCCTACTTGAAAAGTAGCGTTTAGGCCACATGCTAGAAACATTTCGAGGTAAGCACCTAAATTGATATAACGTAGGTTAATTAGTTTTAGAGTGTATTTATCGCTTGAAAATCTAATAATTAGACATGAATGCAGACAAAAGACAATACTGCCATAAAAGCCGACACATTGTTTTAATTCCGCAACCTTAAGATTTCTTTGTGGTGGCGTTATGCCTCATCGTGCCTTCTCTTTCATCTCGAAGCTTCTTTCTACCTACATCCGCATGACAAAATTCATTTTTTTGTGTCAATGTCGCGAGGATATTTACGTGAAAATTCATTTATTACGATCGAAGGTGTTTGATATTAGTAAATATCATTTGTTTTAAAGTCTGCTGTTTTTAAACTAAAAGCAGCCAATTAATACAGGGCGTCAATTTGAAAAGTTTCAATACGAATAGCTCGCAAACTAAGAGTTTAAAAAATGCGATTTGGCACGAATGCTCTACAGATAGGGGGAACTAGAACCATCATACTTTAGCCAAGGGGTGAGTTGGTTATTTAAATCTGATCTGGAAAATGTTAAAAAATTGCACTGTAAAACACCTGGATTCCAAAAACATTTTGTGTGCTAACTTTATAGATGTAACTTAAGATGCCAAAGATAGTCATATTTGGCTTAAAGGAAACCATTAGGAGCTACTGGATGACGTGTTGGAACATTGGAAAAAGTCTCTGCCTGTAAGGAAAATCTCTGGCTATGCAACGATCAAGGAATTTTTAGTGGCCTGGCTAAAGGCTGATTTTTATAAGACTTATGGTTTTGCTAGTAGCACATAGGTACTTATCCCTTGGGGTTAGTGTTACATCATTTTATTTCATTATTTTTGTACTGATGTGTTTATTTGTACCTTAATTACCAATATCAGCGAATAACAACTACGATAAGAAGATTCACTCTATGCGGCGGCACGTCAACGATATGTTTCCTTCCCCGCGCGAAAACTAGCATGATACTGGCATGTGACCTTTGGACCCGGCGCACACTGGTCGAATTTCTAGGAAAGCTGGCCATAATAAGGTTTACCAGAAATAAGATATAAAGGTAATTAAGTATTACACGTTTAATATATCGTGTTTTAGACCA
>MU184338.1:17403-83538 GCA_016904865.1 Pissodes strobi | reverse complement strand
TAAAGGTAATTAAGTATTACACGTTTAATATATCGTGTTTTAGACCAATAATTGTTGAATTTTTTGCTCATCATCTATATTTATATATAGGGAGTATCAATTATCACTGACGATAAAAATCATGTATAAGATCATTTGTATGTTCTTAAATCGTTCTAAAAAATGATTTTGAAAATTAAGGGCTCCTTCGTGGTAAAAAAGGGTTTTAAATTTTTAATTCGATGATCCAAATTTTGATTTTGCAATGGTTAATTCAGGAGTCTTACGAGCAAAATGAATGTTAAGCGGACGACAGAAACGCGTTGATGATGGCCTGCAATTTTGCCATACATGATTTCAGAGTTATCGCTATTTTTAAAAATTAATCTAATAGGGACGAAACTAGTAAAAAATATAGAAGCATCAGTGCAGCTGTTGTTCAAAAACACTTGATTATATACTATCCCAAGGTAATATCAAAGTCATATTTACAAATTAAAACTAAATTATAATTTTTTATTCTGCTGATTCAGCCAAATTATTTATTACCTCTTTTTATAATGCATCAGCAATAATGATTCTACCTAAATTTCAGCTTCAGTTTCACTCACTACAATATTATGGGATTAGGGGTGGGCGACAATAATCGATTATTCGATTCACTTTTAAGATATTACCGATTAATCGACTTATCGATT
The DNA here is from genome assembly GCA_016904865.1 of Pissodes strobi. NCBI lineage: Eukaryota > Metazoa > Arthropoda > Insecta > Coleoptera > Curculionidae > Pissodes > Pissodes strobi. Next base: position 82,861 of record MU184338.1, on the reverse strand, counting down.
AATATTTCAGAAAATATCGATAATCGATTATTTCGATTAATCGATTATTCAGTTATTTGCTAAAATATTGAGCGTTTAATCGATTATCCAATTTCTTGCCTACCCGTACCGATAAATTTACAACAGATATAGCTTTTAAAATTCCAATTTAATAATGCGTTGCGTTAAGGGTAATTTAAATGACATTTGAAAATACTTTCAGTACAACATATGAAGCAAAAAAAAAACAGAGAAACGTAGAGACTTTGTTATTCTGTGGTTGAACGGAGTTTGTCCTCCAACATATGTCTTAAATAATTTTATTATTCCCTGTAAACACACTAACCATTTAGTTATGACTAGCCCTTACATGGGCTTTGATTTTAATTTTAATTTTAATCTTTTATATAATAGCAATTTGTCACTTTTTAAAGCTTTTCATTACAACAATGTAGATCTTTACAAAATATTTGAATGCAATCATGCACGCAATTTTGGCTCTGACCTGGCTAAGTTGTTGCATTCACATGTTGTAAGCAAATATCCTAAATTTGCTTCGGATGTTGATTCTGCTGCGAAGAACTCTGTTAGTGACGAGTGTGCTTTTTTACAGTAGGAGTTCCTTCTGATCTGTTTTCTATCTTCCTGCTAAATGCGCAGTCTCTCCGTAATAAATGTGACGATCTATATATTATTTTAGAAGAGTTGAATTTTCCTGACTTAGTTTGCATTACTGAGCATTGGCTTGAAATTGATGAAACGGTTTATTTACCAAACTACATTGTTATTTCTAAATTTTGCAGAACTAGTTTTGTCCATGGTGGCACAATGCTGTTAGTGAGCGGGGAGGCAGAGAACAGATATAATTTTATTAATGTGAATGTATTTGACCATTTAATTATTGAAAAAGTGTTTGAATTTTCTTTAGCATATTGCAGTAGATTAAAGATATATGTAATTTGTGTCTATCGCTCCCCTGCGTCGTGTTTGGCAGAGTTTCTGGGGGCCTGGAGGCACTTCTGAGTCAGCTTCCTCCCCTTGCTTCCTTCATTTTAACCGGTGACTTTAACATTGACTACACTTCCAATGCTAGTATTTCAATTAAATAGTTATTTGTGTATTTAGAGCGCAAAGTAACGGATTGCCGCTTGAGAAAGAATGTTACTGTAATCTTTCGAAAACGGCAATCTTACTTTGCGCTCGAAAAACACACAGAACTTTTTCTACAGCCGCATTTTTTAAAATTAAATGCACATTTTTCTCTATACTTATTCCGAAATTTGCGAATGACTGTCAGTTTTGACATATTATGTTCGGGCTTCGGGCATATTTAGAACAGGATTGCCAGCAACAAACTGTAACAAACGCACGACTGTCATTTATTTATCTTCGGTTTCCATGACCATTCAGCACACTAGACGGAAAAAGCGAGAATTTCCTTTTCCATGTTCGCGCTAGAGCGCAAAATAAGGATCCACGGCATTAGTTGATTTTGCGATTTCATTTGAATTTAGTATTTAGTTATTTTGCGCGCGGCTGTAGAAAAAACATTTTATTGAGTTTTAATTTGAAGATGCATGTTATGGAGCCAACCAGAGTAACTAGTACACGCTCTTCTACCTTGGATTATGTGTGCTCTAATGTTGAAAACGATTATTGCAAGGTACTGAATGCTTCAATTTCGGACCATGAGGCTGTCGTGGCAGGGTTTAAATTGTCCTTTGATTCTCAGCGATCTATTAAACGTCGAGGTCGATTGTTTTGCAGTGGGAACTTCATTAAATTCCGCAATCTTTGTGAGGTGACTGTTTGGGTAGCTCCTGATTCTACAGATGCATTTAATTCCTTCTACAATGCCCTGATTAATACCTTTAACTCGGCCTTCCCCATTGTAAATATTAAGAATAAAGTTAAAAAAGGTTGGTTGACCAGGGGGATTAGGACCTCTGCCAGGAATTTGAGATGCCTCAACTACCTAAAAAAGTTTTTTGGTCACAGTACTTCCTTCGGCTTGTTTTTGTCTAGATACCGGAATATTTACAGAAGGGTTATTAAATGTGCGAAAAACCTTTATTTCAGCAAAAGAATTGCAAGTTCGAACAATACATAGAAAGAGGCGTGGTCGATTATCAATGAGATTAGGGGAAAGAATGGTCGTTCGCAAGTCTCTTCTCATTTGTCTCCTGACGATTTCAATAATTTTTATTGTTCGGTTGCTGACGTATTATCTTCTCAGCTCGATCCTGGTATAAATCCCCTGGAATACCTATCGGGCAAGAGGGTCTCAAATTCTTTCTTTTGGCACCAGTAAGTGTCTCTGAGGTTGTGGACGCTCTTAGGCTTTTCAAAAGTAAGAATTCTTCTGGCTTTGATGATATTTCTGTTAAGATCTTACTTCGTCTCAATGATGCTGGGCTGCAAGCACTTGCGGTAGTCATAAATGACTCTTTTGAGAGGGGTGAGTTTCCCGGCATTCTTAAGCAAGCTATGGTTGTACCTCTGTACAAGGGAGGTGACTCTAATTCTCCAGAAAACTTTCGTCCTATCTCTCTTCTGCCTTCTCTTGGTAAGCTGATAGAAAGACTCGTTAAAAAAAGAATGCTTTCATTTCTCACTGCAAATAAAATCCTATCCAGTTCTCAATTTGGCTTCCAGAGTGGAAAATCAACTTCGGATGCTATTTTCTCTCTTCTTGAAGACATTTATTTAAGTACAAATGAGAATCTACTTTCAGCGGCAGTATTTTGCGACTTGTCGAAGGCGTTCGACTGTGTCGATCATCATCTGTTGCTCCAGAAGCTGGAGGTTTATGGATTTAGGGGTATAACTCGCAATTGGTTTAAGTCCTACTTGCATGGCCGTAGGCAGTCAGTGTCATATCAAGGCAGGCTCTCTAACTCAATGCCAATAAATTGTGGAGTGCCCCAGGGCTCCGTTCTTGGCCCTATCCTCTTTTTAATCTATATCAATGATCTTGCCTCCATTCTAATCAAGGGAATTGTTAGGCTCTTTGCGGATGACACTTCTATTGTTTGGCGTGCGAGTGATGTTGGGGTTTTGGAGAAAAGGATCAATGCTGATTTAGTTTGCATAAGAACCTGGTGTAATAGCAACAATTTATCATTTAACACACCAAAGACTAACATGTTGAGCTTCAAGTGTTCTCTGGCTAATATTTCATTGGGCGGTGACCAAATACTTCCTGCTGCTGGTGCCAAATTCTTGGGGGTGACACTAGATGAGAGTTTGAAGTTTGAGGAGCACATCAAGGCTCTCTCAGTTAGGCTATCATCTGGTTGCTATGCCTTGAGAGTGCTTTCTCACCACCTGGAGCCACCCGTCTTGAGATCGGCTTATTTTTCTCTAATAGAGTCACGCGTTACTTATGGTATAGCTTTCTGGGGATGTTGCAGTGCTGCCAGCTTCTCTTCAATTTTTATCTTGCAGAAACGAGCTCTTAGGTTTATGTTTAATATGTCATTTCGGCATTCTTGTAAACCTATTTTTATTTCATAAAAGATCTTGACTGTTCCATGTTTGTATTTGCTAGAGAGTGTTTGTCTAGTTTACAAGAAGTATTTCAACTCTTTGGATCCTGTCCGACCATATCACATTAGGCAAGTGAATGTTGTTCCTTTATTGATTCCCCGAAGTGCTCTGGTTATGAAGTCCCTTGTCTACTTTGCTAAAAAAGCCTTTAATCACCTTCCCCTAAATATTAGATCCTCTAATTCTTACAGAGTGTTTAGAGGGAGGGTAAAGGAATTACTTTTGAGAAAGGCTTACTATGATGTTGCCGAATTCCTTGATGATTCCCTGTAAAATGGGCGCGTGTTGTTTATGTGTATTTCATCTTTTATTTTTATTTGTATATGTAAATTTTATTAACAAGCTGTCCGTTGTTGGACTATTTATACCTATTTTCTATTTTTTATGTTCCTTGTACTTGGTACTGTATTTGTATAATTTACTTATTTGATCCTTATCAAACTTTTTATGTACCTATCTAAAAAATTGTTATGGTTAGCTTTGTAAATGAGATTTTTATCTTTTTATAATAAAGCTTTTTTTTACTTTGACTTTGACTTTGACTAAATGCTCAAACAAGACAGCAGCAGGGAAAACTGCTCACGTTACAAACTTAGCCAATAAGGGATCATTTCGACTCGCCATTTTCTGATAATCTGGCTTCAGTTGTTGCACAATTAGGTATAACACAACACATAACCTCAACGGAGTGTTCGCACGTTAGCAGTATAGTACATCAGTCTTTATCTTTTTATTATGTATTTGGGCAAAACTATATGATAAAAAGGATCACTCTCCGCGGCGGCATGTCAACAGTGTGTCTCTTTCCCCGCGCGAAGACTAGCAGAATATCGGCAGGCCATCATACAAATAAAACAATCAGGCGACCTTTGAGGCGGCGGCCATAGACAGCTCATCCTTTTCTTTTGTCAGATTAATTTTCACGCCTCAATTCTATAGTTGAGTCAATATTCGATATAAGATAATATCGCTATTTTTTAGTTGTTTTGTATTACAAAATAGGAATGAAATATACAGTAAAAATATTGTACGAAACCTTTAACCAATTTTAAAATCACCCAAAACGCCAAAATTTAATTGAATATTAAAAGATGGGGCAAATTCGAGCAACATTTTCTTCTTGATGTCTTTTGTCAGAATAGGTATTTATATTCGGAAATATGGTGAAATCATTAACACAAAATCAAAATCTTTTCAATATTAGTTATTACATACCTTGGGTATTGTTATCAATAATAACTAATTAAAAACGTTAACAGATTTTTGAAATAAGTTTGACAGGGCGCTGCAAACAATTCAGAAGATATCAATTGTGTTTTTACAAAGCCAAATAGAGTATTAGAGTGCTATAAATAATTTCGTCATAAATTTGATTAGATATAACGCAAACCAAAATACAGTTTATGGCCAGCTTTTATTTAAATTCAACCTGTGTGCGGCGAAGTTCGCCGAACGTTACCAGGCAACGAAGACGATTCCTTTGTAGCGCTCTCTTGCCATTAAGTGGGCCTTCTTGTCATAGTTAATATTCGCTGCCAATATCACTATTATTTGTTTAATAAAAGCAATATTTCATATCTTATAATATTGAAACGGACCAAACCGAGGTCAATAGTTTAGATATTATTTGATATATTTAATTAATGATTATAGGATAATTTATATATTATTACGGCAAGTTAAAAAAATAAAGGAATAAATATTTATAGGTAAGATGGTAAAGCAAAATACATTGGCAAACTGCTAAAATCATGCAAACCGCACTGTGTTCATAAAAAAAGGGCCAAAGTTAGGTAGAAACACTTAACAGTCCACACCCACGGCGATGTTGCTTGGCAATAAGGGCGAGAGTCGCAGGGCTAAATCGTATGAGGGGGACTTGGCCTATAAATACGCGACAGAATTTGATATAGGCTCACTCTCACTAATTTTCTTTTAAAGATAAAGGACGTTACGCTGCCAGTTTGTTCATAGATCACTTCTTTTATTTGGAAAATAATCGAATTTTAGAGAACGTAAACATAATTTTAAAGTAAATTAAGTTCATAGGTCACTTATTTCATTTGAAAAATACTCGCATTTTGGAGAAGTCAAAATAATTTTAAAGTAAATTAAAAATGGTTATTGCGGCTGAATTAAATGGTTTCCTGGGGTGACATTACAGTAATGTTGACGTCGGGAATAATCCTACGGTGCCCAACTGTATGTAATCCCAAGGAAGGTATAATAAAGGCCGAATTGTTGGATATGTTGATTGTACCTCAATCGCCTTGACGCCGATAACACGGTGCCGGTGAATTGGGTTACAGTGAAAGGTAGTCCAATAATTGTGTATTATCCGACATACTTTTAGCGTAACGTTGTATGGGTTTCGACGCCGAAGTCTGAGCTACGGTTCACTGACAGCTTTATAAAAGCTAACAGGCGTCCCGGCCAGGCCCCATGGTGCCAACGTGTGCAGGGTTTTCCTATAAGTTGGGATAATGACAAAACTAACCCGAGAAAAAAAAACAAAAAAAAATTAAATTCAAATAAAGAAATAAATTAATACGGGGACGGGCTTTAAATTTCCTTTCTGGGCTAAAGGGATTTTGAACAATAAGGCACGGTTCACTCTCACTAATTTTCTTTTAAAGGGAACGCTACTTCAAGCAACAGACATCGAATTATCAATAATTAAGATTATCAAAATGACGACCAGGGCAAAATTGCAAAGAAATTGGGGGAGAAAGAACCAAGAATCAAAAATTTACAGGTGTGAATCTAACTATGGGGAATTTTACAAGGGTATTAATATGGTCACTCTAAATTCGAGCCGTCATAATCTTTTGTTAAAAGAAAAACAAGTACCATCAAAATAAACCACGAGCCCATCAGGGACATAATATAACGGCATTATAGCCATAATCTGTAAAATTTCACTTCGGCACTAGATTTATGGGTCGGAACAGCCACATGTTTTTATTTTTAAATCTATTATAAAATTGGGTCAATTGGTCAAGTAGTAGTACTACAACAAGAGATTATTATTACTCGTAATGTAATGCGTACAAAAGGGTATACTGACTGTTTGGACGGATAACAGTTACGGGGATATTTGTTGAAGGATGATAGTTGTACGGTGGTGTATGAGGTATGTCTTTTGTGCGTATACGCGGATAATAATATGATAGCATTGGGGCGTTAATAAAAGTTGTGCTGTGGGTCAGAGTATGGTCAATGTTTATAACCCATGTCGTATGGCAGGAGTTGTTTGCCTTGGTGCTCACTCACTGAACCGTTGTCTTCTATCTTCAGGGGGTTATAATTTCGAAGCATCATAACTTGATACCCATTTTATAACTGACGTATTATTTGTGGTAACTGACAGGTACCACATATAAGTACCCTAGACTAATATTTTATTATCAAATATAGTAGTCAATAATGAAAGGTATAAGGTAAATAAGGTTAACAAGTACTACTATTGACGTGCTTTTGATCACAAGTAAAGCAGGGTTTTTAAGGAATTTTGGTATTTTAAAGGTTTGGTTGGTTTCACTTTATTATGCACTAGGTTTGTTATGCTAAGTTAAATACATGTAAATAGTGATAAATGAAATGAAATTAAGACTACAAGGAATTTGTAAATATTTTATTTTTGAAATATCAATATATGTATTAAAGAGTTTCTGTTGTTTACTTTACTAAAGAGAAAATTAAATTTAAGAAAAAAAAAGTAATATGAAAGAATCTTACGATCCCAAACTCTAAGGGAGCTAGGTACTACGAAAGAACACAACAGAATGGGTCCGAAATAGGTTTGTATAAGCTGACGATCACGAGTCTGACTACCGACTTTCAGAAGGTAATACATAGACTGGAGGTCGAGTATCTTTCAATATGTTTTAAATATATAAAGAAGTTTGTATGAATATATTTGTTTTTTTAAGGTTCGTGCAAGTCTTCTCTCAAGGGTCTTATAGGACTTTACAAGAGGTTGTTATGTATTTAAATTTAAATTTTTAATTACATTGTTACCAATTCAATTTTTTTTTACCTTTACACATTAGAATTTTATCTAACCTCATTTGAAAACCAGCAATGGATTTATGTTAAGGAGTATCCCTATTCTCTATTTAAAGAAAAAGGATAATTGTTTCACTTGAGAACGCAATATTTGAAAACAAAATTACAGCGTAATCATAAGATTTTAGATTGAACACTTGCTGGTTTTATAACAAAAGCCCTTTATTTTAGGACAATAAAAATGGGCATTTTATTTTAAAGCGCATAATTTTAAATAAACTCTTGATGAGTTTGAACAAAAATCATTATTTATTTTGGCAAATTTAAAGATTCTTGCTGTAAGATCATATGAATTTGGACTAAAAAAAACATGGCATTTCCCTCAAGGTTTTTAAAAATTAAAAAAAGGCAATGATTTTAAGCCGAATTCGTTGTATATTAGGTAAATTAATATAACTTCGGGCCACTGAAAGTTAGGCGTTTGCCTGAAAGTTTTTTAAATATTAACCCAAAATATCCAAGCATTTCGCCCATTTCAAATGCTGGGCGCCCTTGAGGCAAAGCTAAATTCCGTCAAACCAAGGAATCCTTTCTATCTGTGTGGTTGTAAAAACTGCATTCGATTTGTCTCTCAATCCCTGATCTAACGCGGTTAGTTTCACTTATAGTATCAACCTATTTTAGTCACCTGAGTCGGTTCCAATACGTTATAATCAACTTTAATAGATTTGGTTAGTCGTCAAATCAATTTTCGGTTAGTTGCACTTAGTCTTAACATTTTTGACTTATTTGAGCCGGTTCCGTTACGTTATAATCAATTTTAATAGATTTGGTTAGTTTTGGTTAGTCGTCCAATCAACTTTCTGTTAGTCTTAACTTATTTTGGTCATTTGAACCGGTTTTGATACGTTTTAAATAATTTTAATGGATTTTGTTAGTTTGGGTTAGTCGTCCAATCAACTTTCGGTTAGTTTCACTTAGTCTCAACTTATTTTAGTCATTTGATACGGTTCCTATACGTTATAATCAATTTTAACAGACTTGGTTAGTCGCCAAAATTCGGCTCGTTTTGGTTAGTTTTAACTTACTTTAATTTCTGTAATCTATTCCGATACATTATAGGTGGTTTTGGTGCTTTTGGTTAGTTTTGGCTAGCCATTCAATCGACTTTCGTTTAGTTTTAGTTAGTTTTAATTTATGTTAGTCCTTTGAACCGGTTCCGATACGTTATAACCATTTTTAAAGTTTTTGGTTAATTTTGGTTAGTCGCCAAAATTCGGTTACTTTGGGTTATTTTTAACTTACTCAGCCATTTTCGGTGATATTGGTTACTTTTGGTTAGTTTTATTTTATTTTAATCATTTGAACCGCATCCGATACGTTATATATAATGGTTAGTCGCCATTGTTCGGTTTGATTTAGTTTTAACTTACTTTTATTTTTTTAAATCTATTCCGATACAATTTAACCCTTTTCGGTGCTTTTGGCTACTTTTGGTTAGTTTGGGTTAGTCGTTCAATCAACATTCGGTTAGTTTTAATTTATTTTTGTCATTTGAACCGATTCAGTCCGCATAAACAAACTAACACGATCTCTCACGCGTGTGATGTGATTTGCCAAATATAGCATGCACTTTTTCGCGATTTGATGCCCCATACTAGGAAAACAAAAAGATTTCCAATGTTATTGTTATTTACGTCTCTTTTTAATACATTTTTCTAATGTGTGACTTCGGAATTTTAATAGTCTCTTGTCGCACCCACACATCAAATAATGGGGAATTTTGCCTATAAAAACGCCGCAGAAGAACGAGGTCTTCAGAAATCCACTCGCTTTGCTAAAACATATCTATGTTGTTCAGAAAAAAAAATTCCTTTTGTAAACTTTGCCTCGCTTTAGTTCATGCTCGTTTTTGTGGTCCGGAAGTAGTTTCTCAATTTTCGTCCAAGCTATAGCAAGGTTCCATCTTAAAATTTTTGCCTATTTTGAATTTCTTCATTTTGGCTAGAGACTGATCCAATTCCACTAGCCAAAACTCTTATTCAAATTTTTACATATTCTGACATCCAACTAGAGACAAGTTCTCACACAGCTTGTATAATGTTACAATTATAAAAGAAATTGAGCTTAGCAGTAATTTGCCCGAGCCAAATGAAATTAAAAACAAATCCTAAAACTTTAGCCATTGACACAACTCGCAGGGAAGTCGAGACGATTTCCTTATAGGTAAGTAAATTCTGTGGTTTCAATTAAATTCTTTACAATTTTATATTTAAACATCATTTTAAGGGACGGTCGAACTTTTAAAATCTCGTGCTGTAGTGTGAACAAATTCTCGTAAATTTCGCTATTTTAGTTAAGTTTCGGACGGGCAAGCAAACTTAAACTATCTTATATCCGAATAACAAGTTGGGCTAATAGTATTAAGATTCTTAAAGAACAAAGGGTACAATAGTCCTACGGAACGCGAAAGAGCCTACGGGACTCGAAAAGAGCCTACGGGACACGAAAAGAGCCTACGGGACAACCCTCCAAAAGAACCTTGTGACGTAGCTCCGTGGGGGTATGGAAAAAAATTTACATATATTATATACGTCTTGGTCAGATTTTATCCGCTACGCTCTCAACTTGTTACTAATTTTCTTTAGTATGCGCATATATACGAGGTGGTATGCATATATTGTCAACTAACATAAAATCATACAGTGAAAAGTTTGAACTTAACCTTGAATCGCAATTATAAATTGTTGTTAATTAAAGTATAAACTGTTATGATTAACCTTGTTGACAATTCAAAACAATACTCGAATTAGAGGTCAAAGTTTGGTATAAAAAGCTGGGCAGCAGCCCATACCGGCAGACTTTGATCTCCAGTGCGAATTACCGAAAGGAAAAAGCCCCTCTGGTTGATCAAAGCTCTCACTTTAAAAAAGACCGATCAGTGCGAATTACCGAAAGGGAAAAGCCACTCTGATCAGGCACGCCTTAAAAGTGAATCAGTGAAAATTAATAACGCCATAAGGCAAAGTTCTGTTTAAATTAACTACATATAAAAAGTAAACTACGTAACTAAACTTTCATCCACCAAACAATCGATCCGCCCTTCTGGCGCCCTTTCTTTTTGCTATCCGCCGGTCAATATATATTGTCCGTGATGGAGGAAGCCGTTTTGATCCCCGTACATAGGACACATGGCCAAGGACTCGTCGAGGAGATACGCTTTTTCCAGATAGACCCCTGATCCAGCTTAAAAATAATATTTTGCATCAATCCAAGCCGTCTATATTTTTTATATCCGTGGAGACCCACGAGATTGTTTTCTGTAGAGATTTTTTGGAAATCATAACAATTCGCTTTGTTGACCATTTGGTGTAAGCACGAGTGTAGCCATCTCCTCTTAAATAAATCTTACAACTAAGGTCAAGCATAATACGGAAACTGCACCTTTAGTAATCACATACTATCAATACAGAAAAACAAAACATACTTCTAAGACAGTTTAGACCATAAAAAGAGAGAAAAATCAGTACATGCATAGAATGGACCAATGGACCAAGCCATCACCAGGTAATATTCAGAAAGAAGCAAATTGCAAAGAAGCAATTTCAGTTAATTATGCGAGGGGCAATATACGCAATTGCAATATATAAGAAAGAGAATAATCAACAAAAAATTAAGAGTAGTGCCATCATGGCCAAAAAAAGGGGCGTACAGTTGGAAGAACAACTGCTAGCAATTTTTGGTGAAAAAAGTTGCGTGAAATTAAAATTCTAAACACGCGCAACAATGACAAATACCTTAGATATTAGAGACAATAATAGTTAGGCAGAGGAACAAGCAAATAGAAAATGAAGTAGAAGATAAGAGAAGCAGTTTTTAAGAAGTAGGAAATAAAGGACAAACTAAGAAATGAGTATATATAATAAAGAATTTTGAACCCAACTATCTCAGATAAATACCCTACAGGGAAAAATCACAAGTCAGACACTTGGAAAGCAAAATATACGAGGAACTAAGAGATAAAATTAGAGTTTCATGAAAAGTATATATAAATAGACAACATACGAGGAAATATTAAACTAGTATTAAAGATGGATATTGCCAAATATAGGAAGAGTCATACAATACTATTATCTAAGGTACTACTGTAACAGAAACTAAGTAAATACAAAAAAAATATTTATAAAAAATTAAGGAAAAAGTAACCAGAAACTAAGTAAATGCAATGGAACCGGAAACTAAATAAGAAGTAATCAAAAACTAAACAAATACAATGAAACCAAAAACTAAGGAGAAAGCAGAAACTAACTAACTAAGAAGAGGATTCAGAGGATACAGCGGATGATAGTATAGAGGATACGGAAGATACGGATATACAATTAACTATACAAGAGGCAGAAAAATAAAAATATAGTGAAATTAAAATTATTGAAAATATAAACAAAAACGATGATGAGGACTTCGAAAGAAGACTATTAGCGGAAACACACCAAAAAAATTGAGAGCAATGAAAGTATAGACGAGAACTTCGAAGCAAGACGGTTAGCGATTTTAGGGACAAAATAATGACACTGCGCAAAGTATCTACAAACCCAGGTGTCAATGATAAATACCTTAGATATTAGGGAAAATCATAATAAGACACTTAGGAGTGAGAAAAAAGTAGCATAGAGCATATAGACAAATATAAGATACATTTAAAATGGAAGCAATATGTACTTGAAGTAGAAAATAGAGTACATAGATATTAGAATGGAAAATAGAGTACATATATAGATATTGTATACACTTAGAGTAAAAAATAAAGCACATAGAAAAATATTAGAGGCACTTAGAGAAGCAAACAGAGATATATTAGAAAGATGGAACAAGAATTTGGAACGCAAGTGTTATTGACAACTATCTAAGATAATAGAGAAAGTCATAGAAAAATATGTGAGCGTTTCAAGTGAGGAGAAACTAGGAGAAGTAAGTAAAAAGAAGGTTAAAGGGAAACTAGCTAGAAGCCGAGCTAATGAGAAAACATATAGGCATAGGCCATATCTAAAACGGACTTAGGAGTGATGAATATCTTATCGAGAAAATCACAACACTTAAGGGCCACGGCGGAGCATTGAATGTTTAGAATATGAACATAAAAAACTAGCTGATAGATTAAGAAATATACTAGTAAAAATAGGATATAAATAGGGTAAAATAATGCATACATAAACGCCTAATATATATAGGATATGAGATACATATGGAAAACAGTAATATATATGGCGATAATAAAATAATAAGTGCATCACAGATGTATAATATACATACCAAGACTCTACATAAGCTCAACAGGTTCCGGAGCCTCGAGCGCCATATATTAGAGAATAAAGGCAGCGTCACGATGTCCGAAGAAAAAAAAGGGGGACCTAGAAAGAAAAAATGTTGTAAAATAATGTAGTGAAAGAAGTAAAGGCAGGACACGCCGCCGGCCACATAAAATGTGTCTACAGAAACATTAGGACCCAAATGGGGAACAATTGAAACGTGTGTGGTTGAACATAACACTATGTATCTACCAGTAGTTGAAAAACACTGCTACCTACCCAGACTTTTAGGCAACATCCTAACAGGATCAGCATATACCTCAAAACCATCTCACGAGGACTCAGTGAAGGACCTTACAGCTTACTGCGCAATGAGATGTCATCGTCCGTCACTAATGATCAACACTGAGATTAGGGATGATAAATTCATCATAATCTCACCCTGAAGTGGACATGGAAATAGTCTGTATGGAAGCAGCCACTCCCATACAGAGCAACAACACGTCAACTCCAGGAGCACTAAAAATATCCATCCCATGTTTGTCACAAAATCATTCCAATAATACCAATATTAAGCAGCACTGAACACGCTCAAAACACAAAAAATATAATCACACTCATACAGTTTATTTTTACTATGTTTAACGTATTTATTATTTAAATTATATAGGTACTTACGCAATACGACCAGTTCCACCGGCACAAATCACTCCCCTAAACCACAAGATGGATACACTTTAAGGATAGAAAATCAGAATTCGGGTGGTAGCCTAAATTGCATATTTCAAAAGATTGCAGTTAGTCGACCCGAGCAATGGAACATCAACTTGACCTGCATTTATTTTTTTGCCGACTATGCACAGTAGTATAAATACGTATCGTATCATATTATAATATTTAGAAATAATAGCTTAGCTGTAACTAAATTATCGTAATAGATAGGCTAAAATACGAATAGATATAGGACTGCCAGATATACATATGAATAATCAAAAGAATTATTTTTAATCCTTTATAGGAGGGATTTACAATAAGGAATAAATAAGAATCTGAAATATGATGAAATATTGGTATAAATAATCCAAATATAATAAAAACGGAAAAGTCTTAAAATATTTATTATAACTAAAAATATATATAAATAGTAGGCCGCTTAAATCTTACCACAATGGTCAGGCAACTAAAAAATTGATTGATTGATATTAAATTAGTTATTAGTTAATTATTAAAACAAACCTCTCTTTTGTTCCATGTCAGCAAAAAGCACTGGGTCAAGCAACATACAGAGTCGACAACACTTCAAGACTAATACCGGGTGGACAAAACTGAGCCACGACATGAAGTGAACAACAAGTAAAACGAATGGACAAACTGTTGCAACCAGCCAGAACGTCTTGGATCGAGTAGAGACCAGTACGGACTGATTGTGATAGTGAGAAAGTGTTAATATAAGGTTGAGTGCAAAATGTAAAAAATATATATATGTAGTAAGGGAATAGCATATCTGGTAATAAACTCCGGAGGCCGTCGTTTTCTGGAGGGAGGGCTTGTGTCAACTAACATAAAATCATACAGTGGAAAGTTTGAACTTAACCTTGAATCGCAATTAAAAATTGTTGTTAATTAAAGTATAAACTGTTATGATTAACCTTGTTGACAATTCAAAACAATATTTGAATTAGAGGTCAAAGTTTGGGATAAAAAGCTGGGCAGTAGCCCATACCGGGAGACTTTGGTGTCCAGTGCGAATTACCGAAAGGGAAAAGCCGATCAGGCACGTTTAAAAAAGACCTATCAGTGCGAACTACCGAAAGGGAAAAGCCACTCTGATCAGACACGCCTTAAAAGTGAATCAGTGAAAATTAATAACGCCATAAGGCAAAGTTCTGTTTAAATTAACTACATATAAAAAGTAAACTACGTAACTAGATATTCAGCCAGATCAAATAATCTATCCGCCCGTCAGTCTAATTGTAACAGCCCTTCAGGCTAGCTCTCTCTCTCTCTCTCTCTCTCTCTCTCTCTCTCTCTCTCTCTATCCATCTCTCCCAACTACCTATATCTGAGCTCCGTCTCCTGAAAGAGCACAGCGCAACTACTGCAACGAAGTTAGTTCCGTAGGCAACAGGCAGTAGGAACGTATATGTGGCAATATTTTCCGTATTAGTAATGTGAATGTATCGAGCGTAGACCAGAGTGTAAGAACACATACTTTGGATGTGTTATTTTTTATAAAACGGTCACGGTTTACTTCCTGGGCCGTGGCCTGATTGAAATGTCGTAACTTAATTCTCGTAAATAATATGTTTCTTTCTTATGTACATGTTTCCTTTAATAGATAAACTCATTTGATGTTGTATTCAATTTTTTGTATATGTTAAAGGTTATTGTCTATAAATTAATACTGCGTTTTTATTAAAGTGTACAAGTAAAGAAAAATAGATGTATTTTATTCCCAGTATTGACTAGTCACTTACGAAATTGTAATTATTCAAGATAATCGCTTCACAAACATCTACTTTAGAACCTACTACAAAACAATGTGAATTTAACAGAGTCTCAGCCGACAGTGGTGATAAATCATTAACCATTGTTACGATCACATCTTTGCCGTTAGGTACAACACCAACGAATGTGCTTTGGGGCAGGGGCGTTTCAATAACTATTTAATTATAACCACATAATTGTTTATTTGCCATAGACAATATTTATAACATAAAAGCAATTTGGAAACAAAACACACTATAGTAAATAAAACAAATGTGACTGTACCAAATTTTAATTTTAATAACAAATGCAATCTAATGGGAAAAAAGCTAAACGTAAAAATGCGGATGCGGGAAAATTATTGCGAGTCAGATGATGATGATGATACATCACCATCAACATTAATAATCATGGGCTCTATTTGAGTTTCAATCATAGCATCCATGGTCCACACACTTGCTTTCACTTTTAGCACATGGCCATCAACAGCATTCTTCCAATTTTCAGTACTAATATTGTGGACTGCTTCATTAAAAAGAGTTTTCACATCTGCAATTTTCTAGGCTGTATTTTTTCGGCCCCCTTCTCCTTTAATTTGTGCCCCTACCAACTCAATAGGATTTAATTCGCAGTGGTAGGGAGATAATCTTTGGACTGTCCTATTGCAATCTCTGGCCATTTCATCAATAACATATTGGTTCTTGTGACAACTTTCTTTTACGAGCCTTAATAGTGCTGCCGTTACCATATCCTCTTCAAAGCTTCTATTTTTTTAGTTAGCCAAGATTGTGTATCAGTTTTTTTCATAAACGATGTCGTTTTTTTTATCAATTTTCCTAGAATGGTAAGATGCATTGTCCATTACTATAACGCAATTTTCTTCCAAGCAGGGTAAAATATTTTCAAACCATTGCTCGAAGACTTGGGCATTCTTGGGTAGTCTCCAGTTTTCTTTGATTGAGAGAGGAGCAAGCCGCCCTCAACAAATCCATCGTCTGAATCAATATGTAATATTATAAGTCATTGTCCTTTTCCTGTAAGATTCTTCAGTCCTGTAGATAGGCCATTTACGAAAGCTTGCCTCACCGTAGTGACAGTTACCAAATACTTAATTATTTCGTGTATAAGTAAATACTTGCTAGTAATTATTTATAATTTTCCAGCAAATGCTACCTAGTAAAAGTAAACGATTATCCTCTCTCTAAATTAAGTATTTGCTTTTACTTGCCAGACCCAGACTCTACTTTACTAAGTAGTAAATACTTTCCAGTATTTACTACTTTTTAGTCACTTGGCTCAATAAAATAAGTTATGTAATATTAAAGCCATAAATTGTTTGCGCAAATATAGTATACATTATGGAAAAATATTGCAGCTTTTAAGATAGCCATGGAGATTAATTGATATGATGTCAAGTGACATACGTCAACAAACTTTAACTCAAAAGATATACGCTGCTTTTATTTGTCACAAATAGGAAGTATATTAAAAACAAAGTTCTTATGCCATCAGAATTGGATCCAGATGCTCCTATTTTTACACCGCCTCCTAAAAGTACAATGAAAAATTTATCGGAAAATTCGTCACCTTCCTCCTCTCCGAGAAATTTGAGAGAACCACAGTGTTCAAGGTAAGGAATCACTTAAAATATTTTATTTGCAGCACAATCTTAGTGAAACTTCATTTATTCTTGATGAAAACTTTGCAAAGAGAATTTCACAGTGGAACCTTTCATTGTAACATGTTAAATAATTTGCAGGTAATGATATTCAAAACAATTAATATATGTGGTAAGAAATACGTTAATGTTTACTATCCGGACGCGTATCACGTTTTTCTTTTTCCTAACTTTTATCCTGAACAACTATATTATTAAGTACAACATAGTTAGCTCCTAGCATCGCGCAGTTTTGTAATAATTGTAATTTACACTAATATGTGTTTTCATCAGCTTTATTTTCGAAGGGAATAACCTCATCAAATAATTAATTTTTTATAAATTTTGTTATTCAAGCATAGATCCAGAACTTTATTTTATGTGGAAGTCATCCTATGAATTATTTTTGAACTTTCGTACTAGGATTGCCACCTTTAATGTGTTGAAAGTACGAACA
Source organism: Pissodes strobi (assembly GCA_016904865.1). Taxonomy (NCBI): domain Eukaryota; kingdom Metazoa; phylum Arthropoda; class Insecta; order Coleoptera; family Curculionidae; genus Pissodes; species Pissodes strobi. The sequence goes on along the minus strand of MU184338.1, from coordinate 65,418 downwards.
GACAGGAGGGTCCATAACACTTTAGCGTCACACAAATTAAGAAGTTTTTGGTAAAAATAAGAACATTTTCTATGTTAGAGAGAGTGATTCTTTATAAAAAAGTGCGGACGGAGGATCTTTTTTATTAAAAAATAGTAACATTTCTAACCTAAAAAATATGAAACTTTCGGAATACTCACATCTACTTATACCAGTGTTTTTCTAATATTTCGTTCTTCGCTCGCTCCGGGGGCTCAACCAGACAAGACTAACCCAAATTAACCTTGTAGATAACGTAGAAAAGGGTAAATTTTTACTTAGCGCCCTTTTCGAATTTTGCAATTTATTTTCGTGTAACGTGTATTAGACAGTATTAGAAGTGTTTTGTGACACGTTACGTATTCCGCAAAGCAATTTTGATACCAAAAATTGAAAAAAAAATTCCAAATGTTTCAAAAAGTAGAATAGCAGCTTGCCAAACCACAGCTAACCTAAACTAACCCAAACTAACCAACACTAATCCAAAGTAACCTAAACTAACCAAAGCCAAACCAAAACTAACTCAGACTAACCCTAAATTAACCCAGTAAGAAAATAAGGGCGCTTGTCTTTTCACTATCTCAAACTAAGCAAAACCAACCCAGACTAACCAAAACTAACCCAAACTAACCAACACTATTCCAAAGTAACCAAAACCAGCCCAGACAAACCCAAACTAACCAAAGCCAATCCAAACAAACCAAAACTAACCCAGACTAACTCTAAATTAACCAATTAAGAAAGTAAGGGCGCTTGTGTCTTCACTATCTCAAACTAAGCAAAACCAATCCAGACTAACCAAAATTAACCCAAACTAACCTACACTATTCCAAAGTAACCAAAACCAGCCCAGACAAACCCCAACTAACCAAAGGCAACCCAAACAAACCAAAACTAACCCAAACTCACCCTAAATTAACTACAGTAAGGAAATAAGTACAGTAAGGAACTAACCCGGTTCTGGTGTCATATAAGCACCTTCGATTTTAAAGCTTTTTTTGGGTTCTATGGAAAGATTACATCAAATTGGACACATTAAGGCAAAAAAATAGCGGATGAAGCACATTTTCGCAAAATAAATTGAAAATAAAAATTAAAATTTAACATACATTTTTTCCTAATAAACACAATTCCAGTACACTTTGTCCTGAGGTATGGTCGCAGAAGGTTAATAATAACATAATATAAAGCTTCTTTTCTTAAAAAATTGCAAATAAAACTGTTTTTTGCACTATAAAACGATAATATAATATATATGAGATAAACGTCAACATGACTTTTTCTTAAACTATGACTGTTAGCTTAGCCAAGGCCACCTGTTGTAGTATAGGTGGCCTTGGCTTAGCACGGCTCAGCTGTCTGTTGTACAGGTAGATGTTGCCAAATGTAATTACTATTTGGTTCTAAAATATAACAGCCTCGTGTTGAATATGTTTCAAAAGTACTGTGGGATGAAAACTTCTTATAAATAATGATTCTTAATGGCTTTATTTAACAAAATAACAATATATGATTTACTAGAATTAGATGTTACGCTAGAAGTGGGTCACTTTTAATAATGTCATATAAACTAATTTATTTAGTTTATTGAAATAGAAAGAAATTTAAAAGGCCATTTGGATTAGTTTAAGAGAGTATCACGCGCAGTACCTATGTTTTGTTACTTTGGGTTAATTTTGATTTTGTGATGGGCGGGGTTGGTCAAGAGCGTAGCGCGTTCGTCTCAATTCTCAATGCGCTTGTTTGGCTAATTAAAGTTAGTTTCGATTATTTTTGCCTCATCTGGAATACGGAATATTTTGGTTAATTGAGGTTAGTTTGGGTTAGTTTTGGTTAGGCTGGGCTGGTTTTGCTTAGTTTGAGATAGCGAAGAGAAAAGCGCGCGTGGCGCTTTGGTTAATTAGGGTTAGTTTTGGTTAGTATGGGTTAGTTTTGGTTAGACGGGGATAGCTTTGGTTAGTTTGGGTTAGTTTTGGTTAGTATAGGTTAATTTTTGGTTAGTCTGGGTTGGTTTTGCTTAGTTTGGATTAGCGAAGAGACAAGCGCGCGTAGCGCGTTTGTCTCTTTACTTTGGTAAATTAGGGTCAGTTTGGGTTAATTTTGGTTAGTTTGGGTTAGCTTTGGTTAGTATGGGTTGGTTCTGGTCAGTCTGGGTTGGATTTGCTTAGTTTGGGATAGCGAATATAAAAGCGCGCATAACGCGCTTATCTTTTTACTTTGGTTAGTTAAGGTTAGTCTGGGTTAATTTTGGTTAGCATGGGTTAGTTTTGGTTAGTCTGGGTTAGTTTTGCTTAGTTTGGGTTAATTTTTGTTAGGTTTAGTTGGTTTTGCTTAGTTTGGAATAGCAACCTTACCTTGGTTAATTAGGGTTAGTCTGGGTTAGTTTTGGTTAGTCTTGGTTAGTTGGGATTAGTGTGGGTTTGTTTTAGTTAGTTTGGGTTAGTGTTGGTTAGTGTTGGTTAGTTTGGGTTAGTTTGGGTTAGTGTTGGTTAGTTTGGGTTAGTGTTGGTTATTTTGGGTTAGCTGTGGTTGATTTACTAACGTGCGTAGCGCGCTTGTCTTTTAAAATTATTTCATTTTATGACAAATGTACTTGGTCTAGGACATTTACTAAGAAATGGACAAATTGAGTCATCTGTGTACCGTAAGTAAACTTTTATTACTTATATGTATATACATGTATGGCTAAACAGCCAGGGTTAGTTTTGCTTAGTATGGGTTACTTTTGGTCAATCTGGGTTAGTTTGGGTTAGTTTACGTTAGTCTGGACTAGTTTTGGTTAGTTTGCATAAGTCTGATTTAGTTTTGGTTAGTTTGGGTTAGATAAGAGACAAATGGGTGCTTATTTGGTTAGTCTGAGGCATATAAGGAGCAAGCAAGTTGTTATTCTACTTTATGAAACATTCTCCTGGACTTGGCAGTTTGCTTACTTGAAAATCAAGAAGGTTAGCCAAGTCTGACAACATTGCAAGTAAATTGTCAGCATTCACGTCATATTGGGAGAGTTTTCGCATTTAAATGTCACTCATTTATAAAATTTATTTTTCAATTTTTGGCGTCAAAAGTGCTTCATCCGCAATTTTTTTTGCATTAATGTGTTCCATTTGATGTAATCTTTCCATTGAACCCAAAAAAATCTTTAAAATCGACAGTGCTTATACGACACTAGACCCACTAACCCAAACTACGCGCGCTTGCCTCTTCACTAACCCCAACTAAACAAAACCAACCCAGACTAACCAAAACTAACCCAAACTAACCAACACTAACCCAAAGTAACCAAAACCAACCCAGACTAACTCAAACTAGCCAAAGCCAACCAAAACTAACCCAAACTAACCCAAAATTAACCAAAGTAAAAAAAGGGGGCGCAAACAAGCGAGCTACGCGCGCTTGTTTCTTCACTATCTCGACGAACAGACCCATCGACCTAAGGCTCTCGGGGTTTTTCAGATTGTAAACGAAAATTTGTCTCATAGAAATTTTGGAAAAAAAATTTTTCGTTTCAAATCAACGGTCTTTTCGATAAGGCATCTCCGCTATCGGTATATTACTGTTGACATGTTGGCAATAACGCGTAAAATCGTGCTTGCTTTCGTTTTCACTTCGCTTCGTTTGTTTTTAGACAAGCGTCTACCTACAGCAAATTTTCGACCATTGAACCAATATTTCACTTCACGCATGACCCTTCGCTCGCTTCGAGGATGCAACCAATCAAAACTAACCCAGGGCAATGCCCAAAATCAAGAAATCAACTGAAAAATATCTGAATTAGCACGTACGCATGCGTGAAAGCTCAAAATTGGTGTTGGTAGACGCTATTAGCAAAGGCATATTCCTGTGCGAACACAGAATCTGCCACGGCGCAAAAAATAACACCAACATTGAATACAAATATTTAAAAAATAAATGCTTGATCCGCAACTTCTATTTCATATATTGTCAAATAATTGTGTGCACTAACGATTAGTATATCTCTGACGTTTTAATTCGTGTGACGCTAAAGTGATATATCACCAGAAAGGAAAATAGTTCCTTAGATGAAATTTTTTCCTGATGCATTCACCATTTCGCTAAAAATCCCTTTTTTTATTTATTCATAGAGTTTGCACAACAAACAAACATAACATAGGTAATTGGGTGATATATCACTTTAGCATCAAACGAATTAAAATGTCAGAGATATAAAAATTGCGGATCATGCATTTGTTTTTTAAATATTTGTGTTCAATGTTGGTGTTATTTTTCGTCGCGTCGCGGCAAATTTTGTTGTTCGCACAGGATTTTGCCTTTGCTAATTGCATCTACCAACATCAATTTTGAGGCTTCACGCATGCGTACGTGCTAATTAAGATATTTTTCAGTTGTTTTTCTTGATTTTGGGCATTGCCTTAGGTTAGTTTTGTTTGGCTGCTCCCTTGAATCGTGCGAAGGGCCATGCGTGAAGTGAAATATTTGTCCAATGGTCGAAAATTTTCTGTAGATAGACGCTTGTCTAAAAACAAACGAAGCGTAGTGAAAACGTAAGCAAGCACGATTTTACGCGTTATTGCCAACATGTAAACAGTAATATACTGATAGCGGAAATGATTTATCGAAAAGACCGGTTGATTTGAAACAAAAAAAAACATATTTTCCACATTTTCTATGAGACAAATTTTTCTTTACAATCTGAAAAGGCCCCGAGAGCTTTAGCTCGATGGGTTTTTTCTTTGAGATAGTGATGATACAAGCACGCGTAGCACGCTTGTTTGCGCGGTTATTTCCTTTCTTTGGTTAATTAATGGTTAGCCTGGGTCGTTAGTTTTGGTTTGTTTAGGTTGGCTTTGGTTAGTTTGGATTAGTCTGGGTTGGTTTTGGTTACTTTGGGTTAGTTTGGGTTAGTATTGGTTAGTATGGGTTAGTTTTGCTTAGTTTGAGATAGTAAAGACACAAGCGCGTGTAACGCGCTTGTTTGCGCGCTTATTTCATTACTTTGGTTAATTTAGTGTTAGTCTGGGTTAGTTTGGATTGGCTTTGGTTAGTTTGGTCTTAGTTACTTTGGGTTAGTGTTGGTTAGTTTGGCTTAGTTTTGGTTAGTCTGGGATGGTTTTGCTTAGTTTGAGATAGCGAGGAGACAAGCGCGCATAGCGCGCTTGTTTGCGCGCTTATTTCTGTACTTTGGTTAGTTTAGGGTTAGTCTGGGTTAGTTTTGGTTGGCTTTGGTTAGTTTGGGTTAGTCTGGGTTGGTTTTGGTTACTTTGGGTTAGTTTGGGTTAGTATTGGTTAGTCTGGGATAGTTTTGCTTACTTTGAGATAGTGCGCTTATTTCCTTACTTTGGTTAATTTAGTGTTAGTCTGGGTTAGTTGGGTTGGCTTTGGTTAGTTTGGGTTTGGTTTTGGGTACTTTGGGTTAGTTTTGGTTAGTGTGGGTTGGTTTTGCTTAGTTTGAAATAGTGTTTGCGCTCTTATTTCCTTACTTTGGTTAATTTAGGGTTAGTCTGGGTTAGTTTTGGTTTGTTTGGGTTGGCTTTGGTTAGTTTGGGTTAGTCTCGGTTGGTTTTGGTTACTTTGGGTTAGTTTGGGTTGGTATTTGTTAGTCTGGGTTAGTTTTGCTTAGTTTGAGATAGTGAAGAGACAAGAGCGCGTAGCACGCTTGTTTGCACTCTTATTTCTTTACTTTGGTTAATTTAGGGGTTAGTCTGGGTTAGTTTTGGTTTTTTTGGATTGGCTTTAGTTATTTTGGGTTAGTCTGGGTTGGTTTTGGTTACTTTGGATTAGTGTTGGTTAGTTTGGGTTTGTTTGCATTGGTTTTGGTTACCATGGATTAGTGCTGGTTAGTTTGGGTTAGTTTTGGTTAGCCTGGGTTGGTTTTGCTTAGTTTGAGTTGGTAAAGAGAAAAGCGCGCGAAGCGCGCTTGTTTGCGCGCTTTTTTCATTACTTTGGTTAATTTAAGGTTAGTCTGTGTTAGCTTTGGTTTTTTTTGGATTGGCCTTGGTTAGTTTGGGTTTGTCTGGGTTGGTTTTGCTCAGTTTAAGTTAGCGAAGAGAAAAGCGCGCGAAGCGCGCTTGTTTGCCTGCTTATTTCCTTACTTTGGTTAATTTAGTGTTAGTCTGGGTTAGTTTTGGTTTGTTTGGGTTGGCTTTGGTTATTTTGGGTTAGTCTGGGTTGGTTTTGGTTACTTTGGATTAGTGTTAGTTAGTTTGGGTTAGTTTAGATTGGCTGTGGTTTGGCAAGCTGCTATTCTACTTTTTGAAACATTTGGGATTTTTTTTCAATTTTTGGCATCAAAAGTGCTTTGCGTAATATGTAACGTGTCCCAAACACTTCTAATACTGTCTATTACACGATATTACCAATTTTAATGTTTTTGGTTAGTTTTGTTTAGTCATTCAATCAAATTTCTGTCACTATCAGTTAGTTCCAATTTATTTTCGTCATTTGAATCGGTTCCGATACGTTATAACCAATTTAAATGTTTTTGGTCAATTTAAGATAGTCGCCAAACTTCGGTTAATTTGGGTTAATTTCAACTTACTTTAATATTTTTAATCTGTGCCGATACGTTTTAGCCCTTTTTGATGCTTTTGGATACTTTTAGTTAGTCGTTCAATCAATTTTCGGTTGATTTCAGTTAATTTTGACTTATTTTAGTCATTTCCGATACGTTATAACCAATTTTAATGTTTTTGGTTAGTTTCGGTTAGCCGCCAATATTCAGTTAATTTGAGTTAGTTTAAACTTACTTTAATATTTTGAATATATTCTGATACATTTTAGCCCGTTTTGGTGCTTTTTTTTGCTTTTGGTTAGTTTTGGTTAGTTATTCAATCAACTTTCGGTTACTTTTAGCTGGTTCCAATTTATTTTAGTCGTTTGAATCGGTTCCGATATGTTATAATCAAATTTAATGCTTTTGGTTAGTCCTTAAAATTTAGCTTGTTTTGGTTAGTTTTAACTTATTTTAATGTTTGTAGCCTGTTCCGATACGTTTTAGTCCGTTTTGGTTACTTTTGACTAGTTTAGGTTAGTCGTTCAATCAACCTTCGATTAGTTTCAGTTAGTTTGAACCGAATCCGATACCTTATGATCAAATTTAAATTTAAATAAAAAAACTAACACGATCTCTCACGCGTATGACGTCATGTGGCAAAAGTAGCATGCATTTTTTCACGATTTGAGGACCTATATTAGGATAACAGAACATTTTTAATGTTAAAATAACCTTAAATCGGTATACATTAAAGCGTATTAGATGAATTTCTGTAAAAAAGTCAGTGCAGCCATAATAACACAAGATATGACCGCCTGTTGGGAAAAAAGAAAGTGAATGGCTATTGCAATTTTTTTCCTGAACCAGTCCACCAACAAAACACGTTTTCATTTAATTGGTGCAGACCAACTGTTTCAATTTTGAAGAACAATTCTATAATCATACCCAGATTATTTGATGCAGGCCGCGTATAACCGCCACGTCAAGGTTAAAGTTGGCTGGCGAGGAATTTGCCGACCTTTTGCATCTGGTGTGGGTTTATCAGGGGTATTAGTATAAAAGTTACCAGGTATATTACCTGAAAAAAGGTAACAATTATAATTATTTTTGTTTATTATTATCTTCGCGCGTTGTAACTTATACATTTGATCTGCTAATTAGTTTGGGCTCAAGTTTCTTTTAGCGGAAATTGGCTACAAAAATATCGTTCCTACACAAGAATACAAGCACAAAAATATTTTTGTTCTCCGGAAATGTTTTGTTTTCCAGAAAATTCGATTTTTTATGTCATAATTGAACTAAAACCTGTCTTTGGATAATTTTCCTATTATTTTGTTTGCTATAGGCCGGTGCAGAAAAACTTATTTAATAAAATGATATTATTTTTATCCGAAAATGTTTAATTAATAGAAAATTTTACATTTTTTTTTAGTTTAGAATATCGGAAATCTGTTATGGAGATGAAAATTAGATCATTCTTTTTGGCTAGTAATTTGCTCTTTAAAGATGTACAGGGATATTCATTATATTTTGACACCCACCTGCAGCCGTAATTACAGGCAATACAAAAAAAAACTTAAATTCAAAGGTTGTGGGTTTTTTTTATATATTATCTTTTAGAAATGTCAAAAGAAAAAAATTGCCTGTCAAATGTCAAAAACTTTTTAAAACCAGAGGTAAAATTTATCTGGGATTTTTTAACCTCTGGTTAAATCTAAAGTTAGTGTCATACGATAGCTTATGAAAAACCAATACAGGAAAGTGCAAACAGTTTTGTTCTGTCTTTAGCCGTTTAGATTTTACAAACTGTCAAACTTGGTAAATGGTCGATTTTCAACTGTCCATATTTCAAAAACCGTTAGACATAGGTATAGGACATTATTCATGAAATATGTCTAGACTTTTCCGCACAATCCAAATATGCAATAATATACAGAGTGTTCCATTAAAAAAAATTAAGGTTATGCGGTTTTTTGACATTTGACAGGCAATTTTTTCCTTTTGACATTTCTAAAAGATAATATATAAAAAACCACAGAACTTTTAAATTTAAGTTTTGTTTGTATTACCTGTAATTACGGCTGCAGGTGGGTGTCATAATGTTAATGAATAACCCTGTACAGTTTTTTTTGCGGAAAATCTTTATATGAAAAATATTTTAGAAAATCTTTAAATTGACATAATTACGTTTTAATATATTTTGTGATTTGTTAGTTTGCACTAATTTTGGAACTTATTAGGTTGCGCTTTTTCGGTTAATTAAAGTTAGTTTCAATTATTTTTTGCTTAGTTTGGGATAGGGAAAGAGGCAAGCGCGCGTAGCACGTTTTTCTGTTTTTTTCTGATTAATTGGCGTTAGTTTTGGTTAGTCTGGGTTAGTTTGGGTTAGTCTGGGTTAATCTTGGTTAGTTTTGGTTAGTTTCGGTTAGTGTTGGTTAGTTTGGAATAGCTGTAGTTGGTTTGGGGTAGTGATGAGAAAAGCGCGCGTAGCGCGCTTGTCTCTTAACTCTGGTTAGTTTTAGTTAGTCTGGGTTTGTTTTGGTTAGTGTCACATTTGATGTGTGTCAAGTACCGGTGGCCGGTGTTACTATGTGACTGGTGACTTGTCTGTTGACCCAATTATTCTTATACTTCGCGACTAGGCTCTCTCTGTATTTTTATGTTATGGAATACTATGTACGTGTACGCGGCGAAAACTTATTCACATTTTATCTCCCTACATACTGCTCCCCCTTGGGGAACAAAATCACAACTATGTATTTTGTTACCCAAAACTACAATGCTTCAGGTAAAGGAGAAATTTTTGATATGGAACTGGTAAGTAAACCATCAGTTCTCAATTTTACTGTTCGAACCTTACCATCGGGACTAGGAATTAATTCGACGATTCTTGCACGAGGCCAGGACAACGGGACAGAATTATCTTCTTTCAGAAACACTAGTTCATTTATTTCAGGGTTCCTGTAAGATTTTAACCATTTTGGCCGATTTTGCAATCGATTTAAATAATCTCTGGACCAACCTTTCCAAAAATCTTGCTGGATCTTAACTAGAGGTGAGGCGTGATTTCACGTACCGTGATTTTTCACGGTGACCTGACGAGGAACGGTTTGTCACCGTGACAGTGGAGCAAAAATCACCGTTCTCGATGAACCGATTCCTTGCTGCATGCGTCCGCATCTCCCACAGTGTCGGTTGCTCGTACTACGTACCGTTCTTTGCCCATTCCCGTTTCTTACATATAGTTTGAGGTTTCAGATTGTGGAGTATTAAGAGGTTTCGGATTTATGAATAATTTTAATTTTTTGTTTTACTGGTGGTTGACTGAGCATTATTTCTAAGAGTGTTTGGCTCGAAAAGCCCACAAAAAGCCTCCTTCCTTGAAATATTAACCGTTTTTATCAGTTTGCAAACGTTTTGAGGAAAAGGCGGCATTGTAATAAAACAAAAATATAAAGATTATCAGAATAATTGAAAGATATTTATTTCAAATCAACTAGAAACAATATATGTTACAAATTCGAGAAAGATGCAAAGTGCAAACGTTCGAAACAAGCGGCGCGGTGGGCCGCAAAAACCAAGTACGAAGCTACGAGTGAACTAAACGCCAGGTAGCGAAATGAGTGGAATTTCAAATAAAATATTTCGGTAAAATCACGGACGTGACACGTCGACGGGTTTTTGTCACAGGGATTTTAGAGGAACGGTCACGGGTCACGGCTGTGACAGTAAATCGCTGTCACGCCACACCTCTAATCTTAACACAATGTTGCCACTGATCAAGTCTATTTATAGGGACATCAAGCACATCCCTTTTTGGAAAAGATGTCAGATTGGTGCCAATAAGGAAATGTCCTGGGGTTAAATACGAGAAATCAGACGGGTCATTAGACATAGGGCAAAGGGGTCTACTATTAAGTATGGCCTCAATCTGAGCCAAGCAAGTGCTAAGTTTTTCAAAAGTTAGCTGCGCATTTCCAACTACCCTATACAGGTGATGTTTAGTGCGGCCTCCCAAAGACCACCCCAGTGTGGGCTATAAGGTGGAATAAACTTCCATTGTACTTCTGATTCGGACAAATAATCAACTATCCCAGATACATTGTGGTGATCCTTAAAGAAATCCGCAAGTTCTTTTAATTGGTTCCTAGCACTTAAAGGTTTGTTCCATTATCACTGCAAATTACAGCCGGGTTCCCTCTTCTAGCAATAAATCGTTTAAGAGTAAGTATAAATGCTTCTGTTGATAAAGACGAGACCAACTCGAGATGCACGGCCTTAGTGACCATGCAGACAAAAATAGCAAAGTAACATTTTAAAAGAGGCGCCTTTCTAAGATGAGATGCCACCGTAATCGATACCGGTCTTATAAAAGGGTCGACATTGAATTACTCGATCTCTTGGTAGATTCGCCATTTTTTCTTTCATGGGTTTAGCTCGAAACTTAAAACAAATGACACAATTATGAATAATTCTTTTAACTGTTCTAAGGCCATCCAATGGCCAATATTTCAATCGAAAGTTTGACAATGTAGTCTGGGCACCAGCATGGTAGAATCGACTATGCTCTTGCCTTAACATAAGAGAGACAACATGATTTTTTGATGGCAAGAGCACGGGATACCTTTGATTATAAGACAGATCAGAATTAGCTAGTCGACCACCCACACTCAGGAAACCTGCGTCATCTAGAAATGGGGAAAGATTGAGGGGAAGAAAGAGGTTTAACGTTGATTCATTTTTAGCTGAGAAATTTCCAGTAAAAAATGCTTTGCTTGAAGGCACTTCACAATTATATCATTCAGGAACAGTAAGTTCGCCAAATTTTTTATCACAATTTTTCCTTGCATTCCTAAGCGAAAACAAAATGCCAATGATCGTTTTAAACGTGTAAAGGATGAAAATCTAGATAAAATATCATCACAATTAGGCAAGTCACTTGTATTTAACAAAACCACCTTTCTTTGCTCCGGAATATCTTTCAAATTTCCAATGAAATCATAATCCTCTAAAATCAAGTCATATTTCTGTAAAAATTGTGGGCCTTTCCACCATAATGAAAACTACTTTAAATCTTTAGGTTTTATTCTTCTGGAGATACAATCTGCCGGGTTTTTGGCTGATTTAATACGTAAAACCGGAAGTACTCTCTTGAATTTTGGACACTCTATTTGAGACAAAAATTGTCCAACGAGAAGGATGACCTTTCAAAAAATATAGCACAATTTTGGAGTCAGTCCATAAATTGATGCTTTGTATAACAAATCGCTTTTCAAATATTGCAAGGCATCTTTTAACTAATTCTGCCATAAGAACTGCACCTAATAGCTCGAGCCGAGGAAGTGAGACCACCTTTAGAGGAGCCACCCTCGATTTAGCACAAGACACCGTATGATCCAGATAAAGTGCTCTTAATATATATACATGTGCCGTACATTTTTAAGCTAGCATCGCAAAACGCGTGTACTTCTATCCTGTCGATCTTTTTGCTAAAAAATAAATTTCTTCGAATTTCGAAGTTCAGAAATACTTGTAATAAATTCTAACCATTCTTTCGCAAGTCCAGGTGTCAAATTATCAGACCAATCAATTTTTGACAAGCATATTTTTTGCATGAACATTTTGGCTACACCAATGACACAAGAAATAAACCCAAGAGGGTCATACATCTGTGTTCAAAAACCATTTTTGAACACGTCTTCAAACCTAACGATTTAGTTTTGTACAATTTAACATTCCACGCCACTGTCCTCGCATTCCAAACAAATTAAAAGCTTGGTCATACTACTAACGCCATCTCTTGTTTACCACGTTTATCCACTGCGCTAGACAGTCTAGAAAGTTAAAAGTTAAGCGTCCTCAAAAGGCCTCCGACCAATCATAGCTGTACGTTTTACGGGTACATAAAAAGTAATGTTTTAATAAGTGGCTGTACGACAAAAATAAAAGTCACTGCGACGAACGTTTTTGATTTGATTAACAGTATATTGAACCACACAGTATATACATTTATCCACAAAACAACCAACAACTGAAGAAAATGGTTTTTTAACTAAAGTAAAGAAGCTGCGAGAAGTAGAACGAATTACTTGCTGTTTTTAACTTTGACGAATTTTACTGGCTTTGACGACGACAACTTTTTACATTAACGAATCTGACTAAATTTTATATGTACTTAGTTATCGAATTGAACTTCTATAATCTTTAACTATTTTGCCTTTTAATTTTACGATCGAGCTTACGACCTTTTCGAAGCCATCTTATCGATGGTTCTATACGAATTGAATTAGGAAAAAATCACACGCTTCTCTTTCATATGGATGATGCAATCTTTTCAGGCCACGACAGCGCGATAAAAATATTAGTTTGTTATTGCTTTAATCAAAATAAAAAGCTAAGCAGTTTTTTGGCCTGGGAACTTAAACTGTAAATCGATCTTTTATTGATAAATGAAACGCGTAATATTTAAAATTCTAATTTTTGTTGAAAGCAATTTTCAACAATAGCGCTTCGCGCTTTTCCGGGCGGTATTACTAGCGCCATCTGTTGTAACCACCTTTACTCATTTGGAGCCGGCCGCGCATCCTAAACTCATCTGACCAATCATAGCGTTTCCCGCTATACCCCGGCGACCGAGTCGACCAATCACTCACTGTTTCTTAACGGAGGTAATCAAGTTAGCTCCTAAATTCATGATCTTTAAGAATCAATTTTAATAAAAACTAAACTATTTCGACCGGATTTGTGTTAATATTCACAAGGTTAATTTAGACAATCGCTGACGTAAAAGTTTACATAACTGCTCAGTATTTACACTATTCGCCCTTTCTATTTCCGGAGGATATATATCATCCCGCCGGAAGAGGTGTTGACAACTTCTTCAAGTTGATCTAGTTCCCACGTTCTAGAGTTCAGTCCAGTCTTGAACCTCAACCATGTAAGTCGCAAAAAGCGCACCCCCGTTTCTAGCCGGCTGGCGCTAGCTGCCATGCCATGTTTTTACGTTTTGACACCTCATAATCTCCCTAGTTCTTTACTCAAGTGACATAGTGATATCCCAGCATAATCATCTTTATGTCTAGTCTACAATACGGTATTTATTGGCAAACATACTGCCGTTATTCTCACGAGTCTCACGCCGAGCAATGGCGTCCCAATTGGTCTCATCCATGAGAGTTCTACAATCGCCCTGACTCAACCCACACTCAATCGAGCATAGTCTCGGAATCTCAAGTAAGTAAACGCACATGTTTACAATCACATTCTCACTAAGCCTAGTAAGCCTACAAAAAGGTATTTTTCGGCATCTTTACTGCCATTATGGAGACCCACTGATCTCTAATTCTCAAAGGCTGTGCCATGCGCTGCACAGTCCCCAATGGTATTGTCCATGGGTTTTTCAGCATTCTATGTCACGAGTGTACCACTGGGTTGCTACACTCTTGCCTTATTCTAATATAAGGATTACTCTGCACTAGTCTGCAACCTACTCATGCCTTATTCTCATATAAGGATTAAACGGCACTAGTCTGCCAATTTACTCAAGTTATCACAAGGCTGTATCCCCTACGCGGATCTCAGCTTATGCTACTAGTATAGCATATTTACTAATCATTCATGCGTGTACCAAGAAGCCGCATTCACAAGGCATTCATCTCATGCCATATGCACTAACGTAAGTGACTTTCCCCCAGTGTTAGAAGATAACCTCCTGAACATTGAACGTTTCTCGTCAATGGTGTTCATAGTGTACATATTAGCTTTTAGGTGGACCTTAAGGTAATATTAATCCTGTTATTATTGCTTGTATATTATTATATTTCATATCAAAGCTAAATCAGCTAACAAAGTTGATAAGTAGTTGTTCCACAGGAACTCTAACAGACATTTAACTGTACATAGTTTCAAGGTTATGTTTATAACCATTCATTAGTTTAGTACTACAACTGTTTACGCAATGCTTTAGTTTTTAAGAGTATTATTTATGTCATATTTGTCATATGACTTTAGAACTAGCCCTATGGTATAATTTCAGTGCCTAAGAGCACATCTCTTTTTGTTCAGAAAATCGACCAAGATTGGCTCTGAAACAATCTGTGCTATCTAAGATAAAACATCTCGTTTGGTATATGATATACAATCAGAAAATTCAGCGACCTAAATTCCAAAAGTGTCAGATTTAAAATTCCATTTTATACCAAGCACCTTATTAGTGATTGAATTCTTATCTATTTCAATGTCACATTCAGGGGTATCCTTATCTGTATTCGAGTAAGATATATTTTCATTTGTCAATAATTCTGGACAATTGGAGCACCATTTATGTAAACTGAAACCTGCTAAACCCAATAACTTTATTAGTTCACATTTCAATTCCCTTAACTCAGTGAAAGAATCTGCTATACCCAATATGTCATCCAAATAACATTGACTTAGTAGAGTATCGGAAGCTAATGGAAACTCTACTTTATTCCTTTCAGCAAGTTCTTTAACACACCTCGTCGCTAAATATGGAGTACAATTGGTTCCATAAGATAAAGTTAAAAGCTCAATGCATTCTTGGCGGTTTTTCTGGACTACTTCTAGAGAGAATATTTTGTAGAAAACAATGATTTGGATTAACTCGAACTTGCCTATACATTTTTTTGCACATCAGTTAGTAGAACGTACTCAGATGTTCGGAACCTTAACAGAATATTAAACAGCTCAGGCTGAACTGTAAATCCTTTCAACAGTATGTCATTCAACGAAAATCCTGTAGTATTTTCCATTGAGGCATCGAACACAACCCTCAACTTTGTAGAAACACTATGTGTTCGCGGATAACAGCGTGGAGAGGAATAAAGTACTTATTAAAGCCATTTTCATTGCTTAATGACAGTGGCACATACCTTGCGTGTCCTAAAGAAATATACTCATCAATAAATTCCTTATACATACCACAGAAACTTTGAGTTTTCTCAAATTTAAAAACCATTTTCTTGCAGCCTGAAAAGAATCTCCTAACTGAAAAACTGAACTTGGGGACTTAAAGGGTAAGTCAACTTGGAATCTTCCATTTTCCAAAAATTTAAGTGTTCTAGTAAATCCTTTCTCAGCTAAGTTATCTTCATTGGTTTACTCTCATGATTTTCGATTAACCAAAATTTTTGCAACAGATTATGAAGCTCAGAAATTTGAGAAGCTTGAACTAAAAGTGATACTTTATTTTTCACCGCTATGAAACTGGATGTTCACTTGGGACTGATCCGCCCAGAACCCAACCAAATATGGTATTTTGGAGAGCTGGTAAACCCTTGCCAAGCCTTATAAGGTCTTGACCAATAACACTATAATACAAATCAGCGCCAATAAGAATATCTATCTCAGAAGGCTTATAGAAGAATGGGTCTGCCAATTCCAAGCCGTTAGGAATTTTTAACTGCAAAATATCTATTTTTACCTGAGGAAGACAACAAGTTATCTTTTGTAACACAGAACAAGATACAAAACACATTTTCTTAGAGTCGAGTCGTGAATGCATACAAATATCAGCCATTTTATTCGCATGCGTATTATTTGTAGATATTCCAGATATTTGTACAGGATTATTGTGCAATTTTACGCCTAATTTTTTAACCAAATCTTCTGTTATAAATGACGCCTGACTACCAGAATACAACAACACTTTTACATCAACATACTGACCTTGACAGGTTTTTACAACAACTGTAGCAGTAGCCAACAGCACATAGTTCTCTTTGGGAGCGTTAGTCCACAAATGAGAAGCCTGTGGACCAACAGTCAAATTTACCTCTTCAACAGTTTCTTCGCAACTTTGAGTTGAAACGTGGGAAGATGCATGCATATTTGTTCGACCTTGAGACAAGCTTTGAGACTGATTTAATGTGCCAGCATTATAAAAATATTTTGAATCTAAAAACTTATTTTCAGGAGTTGACTTAGTCCCAATCGATCGATTATTTTCTCCCTTGTTATTGTTACGTTTTTCCCGTGGGTTCTTAACAGAATTACAACTTTGCTATTTTCAACTAATACTCTCTTTATTCACTACCACTGTATACAATTTAACTCACTAAACTAGTCTTATAACTTTACCACTAATATCTATTCAACACTCAATGATTAACTGAACTGAACTGCTTGCCTAACATTCGCCTTAGGTCTGCTTATATATAATCTCAAATCTATCACGAATATTCGGGAAGTATTCCGAGGCCACTCTATATGATCTTGACGAGGCCATCGAGACAATTCCAGCGATCCTGAAACTTCGCGACCGGCCGGGCGATGAGTCATACAGACAAAGAAGCGAGCGGCACGGCGGCGGCTAGTTCTATAGGGTAGCACAAAAACGTTCGGACGGTTGTTAGTCGTGACATTGCCTCCCTCTTAAACCTGATCGTCCCGATCAGATACTGCATGTCCGTGGTATGCTTTCAGTCTGTCGAGGTGAACAACTTTCAGTTTGCTTCTGGGACTACGCTGAATTCTATACACAACGTCATTAATTCTTTTGATGACTGTATAGGGTCCTTCCCATACTGGCGTTAGCTTGGGAGATCTTCCTTTCTTCCTTTGCGGATTATATAACCAGACTTTATCGTTCATCTGAAATCCCATAGAATTAGCTTTGAGATCATATCGTGTCTTCATTCGGTCACTGGCTTTCTCCGTGTTTTCTCTGGCTAATTCATGGATGTATAGTAACTTTTCCTTAAGGGAGTCCGCGTAGTCTTGAATTTCCATATCCTGGTTGTCTGGCGTTCCGAATAATAGATCGCAGGGTAAGCGGAGTTCTCTTCCAAATAAAACCATGGCTGGTGTTAGTCCTGTCGTGTCATGGACTGCTGATCTATAGGCCATTAAAAATAGTGGTATGTGTTGGTCCCAATCCTTCTGATGTTCATCTACGACTTTTGACAAATGTTCTTCAATGGTCTTGTTAAACCTCTTAACCATGCCATCTGATTGTGGATGTAAGGCGGTAGTCCGTGTTTTATGGATGTTGAGTAAATCACAGACTTTCTGGAAAACCTTGGATTCGAAGTTGCGTCCTTGATCTGAATGCAGCTCTAACGGAACACCAAATCTGCTGAGTAGGTTATTCACAAGGACCTCTGCTATGGTAACAGCTTCTTGATTGGGGATTGCAAAGACTTCAGGCCATTTACTGAAGTAGTCAATTGCCACTAAAATATACTTGTTACCATTATTTGTTTCTGGAAAAGGGCCAGCTACGTCAATGGAGATACGTTCAAACGGTAGGCCCACATTATACTGTTTCATTTTGCCCCTAGATCTTGTTTTGGGTCCTTGGCTTGCGGCACAGGTTGAGCACTGCCGATACCACGATTTCACATCCTGGCAGTAGTTGACCCAGTAAAATCTGTCGCGAATCTTGTCAATCGTTTTGTTCACTCCGAGATGAGCACCAGACTTTCCATTATGAACTTCTTCCAGAACTTCCGATATCTTCCTCCTTGGTACCACTAACTGTGTCTTCACTACTTTGCCATCGGCGCTTTCCCAGGCTCGTTTAAGAAGTCCATTTTCCACCACCAGGGAGTCCCACTGAGCCCACAGAGTTTTAAAAGCAAGTCCTTTAGTTGATATCTCGCTCCAGCTTGGTCTTGGTTGATGTTCTTCTTTAGCTGTTAACAATAGTGCTATTTCACTATCTTCAAGCTGATTCTTTTTAAGTTGCTCGGTGGTCCACTGCTGATCAACCTCAAATTTCGTTTGCCTAATCCGAGTAATTCCTTCTCGTTGATCTACTCTTTGGCAATGCTTACAATTATCCGCGCATGGTCTTCTGGATAAAGCATCTGCATTATTATGCAATCTCCCTGCTCTGTGCTTAACCTTAAAGTTATATTGTTGTAACTTTTCAAGCCACCTGGCTACCTGTCCTTCAGGTTGTTTCATATCCAAAAGCCATTTAAGTGCTGCATGATCAGTCCTTATCAGAAATTCTTGCCCATATAGATATTGATGGAAATGCTCAACAGACCGTACTATTGCCAAAAGCTCTTTTCGGGTTACACAGTAGTTACGTTCAGGTTTCGAAAGTGTTCGACTGTAGTATTCGATAACTCGTTCTTCCCCTGCTTGTACTTGCGATAAAACTGCTCCGATGCCGGTGTTGCTTGCATCTGTGTCCAATACAAATTTACCCTTTTTTTCCGGATATCCCAATATTGGACTAGAACATAGAGCCGCTTTTAATTTCCTGAACGCAGAATCGCAGTTATGTTCCCAGTTATAATTAGCTCGTTCTTCAGTGAGCTTATGTAGAGATGCAGCTATATTTGCAAATCCTTCAACAAATCTTCTATAATAAGTACATAGTCCAAGAAAGCTCCGCAGTTCATGTTGGTCGCGAGGACGAGGCCAGTCCTTGATTGCTGTAATCTTCCGTTGGTCGGTTTGGATTCCCTCTGATGACACAACATGTCCGAGAAATTCAACTTTTTGTTGGAAAAGAAAACATTTCTTTGGATTCAGTAAGAGCTGAGCATTCTTGATTCTAGTAAAAACTTCATGCAAGTTTTGTAGGTGCTCTTAGAAAGTTTTTCCCATTACCATTATATCATCAAGATAGACCAGGCATGTCTTCCAAGTGAGGCCTCGTAGAACAACCTCCATAAGACGCTCAAAAGTAGCAGGTGCATTGCATAGTCCGAAGGGCATAACTCTAAACTGATATAAACCACTTCCGGTAGAAAATGCGGTCTTTTCCTTATCTTCTTCGTCAATGCCTACTTGCCAGTAGCCGCTCTTTAAGTCGAGTGTTGATAACCAATGTGATCCTGCTAGTGTCGTCAACGTGTCATCAATCCTGGGAAGTGGATAGCTGTCTTTCTTGGTGACGTCATTGAGCTTTCTATAGTTCACGCAGAATCTGGTAGTTCCATCCTTCTTGGTGACTAAGACAACAGGAGACGACCATGGGCTTGATGATTCCTCAATAATTCCATCGTCAAGCATTTTGTTGACTAATGTGGTAACCTCTCGCTGCTTCGTCACTGGTAGCCTCCGAGGATGCTGCCGTATGGGGTGAGCACTTCCAGTGTCGATTTTATGTTTTATGATGTTCGTTCTTCCAGTAGTGCCATTTTTTCTTTCAAAGGCTGTGCTCTGCTCTTTGATAAATTGTGTAGCCCTTTTCAGTTCTTCGGAAGACAGATGATGCCACGACTTCTGGAAATGTTCTAGGACTTCCTTAGGGTTTGTCGAGGGTGTTACTTCTGACTGCGTTTCGCAACTGGTTACCCACTGCACCGGTTCGCAAGTGGCTATCACATCTGCTTTATTGATTTTGATGGAATTGGATGAAATATTTGCTATCCTTATCGGTATTTCTCCGTCGGTTTTGACTAGTGCTTTGCCTACGAGGTGTTTGCAAGGAAAATCGTGGTGTTGGATAAGTCCGATGCAGCCTCCAAAATCCCTCTCCATTTTCCCAAAAATTATCTGCTCGGTATTTCCGCTTATTCTGACAGTACATGCCGCCACTACTTTAGTCGGTGTGCCATCGTCTGTTTTGTTAAGGATGAACTCTTCGGTGCCAAACTTGAGAAGATTAAGCTTGTTGTCAAAAGAGAATCCATGTTGACCGATGAGATCCATCCCCAAAATAAATTCGTCTTCGATGTCGGCGACTAACACTGTGTGGTGTAGTTTAATTCGTCCCAGTTGAAGTTCGATATCCATTTCCCCAAGTACTTCAGCTGTCTCACCGGTAACTGTACGTAAAATTACATTCTTTGATATGGGTAGAACTTCTACTCTATTTACTCTGTTGGACCTTATCAAAGATACCGCCGCACCAGTGTCAACAGTAATTGTTATGGCTCTTCCGTTGATCTTTCCTGTAATTGTTAGACTGTCGGCGGCTTTTCCTAGGCTTTTCATGGAGACGATTCTGGGGGCTTTATCTTCTTTAGCCAACACCCGCCCCGCAATGTTGACTAATTGAAGTTTTCCTGATTTGACTTGGGGGCCCTAGCGTCTCTGGATGGAGATCTAGACCGTAGTTGTACTCGGCAGTCTCTTTTGAAAGGCCCAGTCCTGCCACATCTATAGCACTGATTTGATGTATTTCGGTTATGTGGCCTATCTTCCATTGGCTCCCGGAATCTCGCCGTGGCTTGAAGAACTTCCGTTAATTTCTTCAAAATTTCGCCCATCTCAGTTAATTCACAGCTGTTTGTCGGCTTTTCTTCCTGGATGGATACGGCCCTGATTTTTGGCTTGGAGATGTTACAGGCCGCCTCGATTTCTAGGGCTCGACCCAAAGCTTCAGTGCTGTTATCAAATTTGGCTAGGCGTAGCATTTTCTGAGTTTCTGGATCTCTGATACCATCCACGAAATATTGGGCAGCAAGTTCCTCTTGAAATTCCTCTGTCGCTCCCGGGTAGGCCAATTGAATGAGACGTCTAATGTCTGCCTCAAATTCTTGCAGGTTTTCTCCAGGCTTCTGATGCCGAGACTTTACTTGTGCCTGATACAGTTGTCTCCGGTGTTGGTCTCCAAATCGTCTCTCCAGGGCAGCTACAAGTATGTCATATTTCCCTTGTTGGCTGATGGGAATGGTCTGCAGGAGTTTCAGGGCAGATCCACGAAGTGCTACCACTAGTGATGTAGCCATTTCTTCATTATTCTAACCGTTGGCAACAGCAGCGGCTTCAAATTGTCTTTTGTACATTGTCCAGGATGTTTGACCGTCGTACGTTGGAGGTTTGATGTTTTGTCCTGAGGCGAATGCCCTCTCGGTGGGTGCTTGATGTTTTAGTCTGGTAAATTCTGCTTGTAGATTCTTCACTTCTTTCTGTACGTCTCCTACTTCTTTTTGTACATTTCCAACTTCTTTTTGAATATTGTTTACTTCTTTTTCAAATTTCTCATTTTGTCCGTCCAATATTTTCTGTAATTTTTCTTGTTTGCCTACAATTACATCCAGCATCCATTTCTGCAGCTGTTCCTATTCTGCTTGCCTTCTACCTTCAGCCTCTTCCCGTTCCGCTTGCCTTTTATCTTCTTGATCTTGTAAAATTTTCTGAAGCCGGTCCTGTTCTGCTTGCCTTCTACGTTCATCCTGTTCCCGTTCCGCTTGTCTTTTATCTTCCTGGTCTTTTAGAATTTTCTGAAGCCGGTCTTGTTCTGCATGCCTATTACGTTCATCCTCTTCCCGATCCGCTTGCTTCTTATCTTCTTGATCTTGAAAAATTTTCTGCAGCCGGTCCTATTCTATTTGTCTCTCAGCATTTAGATTTTCCATGAAATCGGCCAACATTTTATTAATTTGCTCCATTTCTGCCGTTTGTTGCCTTGTATTGACCATAGAATGTTATAAACTTTTATCAGAATCCACCAATCAAACGGTCTCGTTGACGTACTTGTACCTCTTCTTTCCTCGAAAAATACTTCGCATGTCCGGTCCCTTCACAATCCCACTTCTGACACCAAATGTTACGTTTTTCCCGTGGGTTCTTAACAGAATTACAACTTTGCTATTTTCAATTAATACTCTCTTTATTCACTACCACTGTATACAATTTAACACTCTATACTACTCTTATAACTTTACCACTAACATCTATTCAACACTCAATGATTAACTGAACTGAACTGCCTGCCTAACATTCGCCTTAGGTCGGCTTATATATAATCTCAAATCTATCACGAATATTCGGGAAGTATTCCGAGGCCACTCTATATGATCTCGACGAGGCCATCGAGACAATTCCAGCGATCCTGAAACTCCGCGACCGGCCGGGCGATGAGTCATACAGACAAAGAAGCGAGCGGCACGGCGGCGGCTAGTTCTATAGGGTAGCACAAAAACGTTCGGACGGTTGTTAGTCGTGACATTATCAACGCTCGTATCAACGTGTAAAAGAGAATGGTGCTTTTTGTGACAAACTAAACATCCTGTAGAATTACAGTTTTCCACTCTATGGGATTTACCAAAACAATTAAAGCCGAGTTTATTCTCAATGACAAATCTTATTTTATCAGCATGACGATTGTTTTTGAAACTAGAACACATTTTATTTCCCTACAGTTAGTATGTGTTAGTTTTGGTTAGTCTGGGTTAGTTTCGGTTAGTATGTGTTAATCTTGGTTAGTTTTGGTTAGTATGGGTTTGTGTTGGTTAGTTTGGAATAGCTGGGATTGGTTTGGTTTAGTTTGGGGTAGTGAAGAGAAAAGCGTAGTCTGGATTTGTTTTGATTAGTCTGGGTTAGTTTTGGTTAGTCTGGGTTAGCTTTGGTTAGTCTGGGTTAATCTTGGTTAGTGCTAGTTAGACTGAGTTGGTTTTGGTTAGTTTGGGTTAGTGTTGATTTGTGTTATTTTGCGCAAGCTTGGGCTCATCATTTTAATTACCCACTTAATTTTCAGACATCCTTCGAATCTCAATTATCTTGAAAGTTATTGGAGATATCAAAATTTATACTGATAGAGTTGTTATACATATCTTAATGATAATGGTTTGGTTACTTTCGCTTGAGGTTGAAATGTTAAAAAAATTATCCAAGTTTCCTTTTTAAATGTGAAACCCTCTTAGTAGATAAGTAATATGCATTCGACCGCAAATTCGCTTAATTTTCCATGTAGGTCTTCATTAGCAAATTTAAGGTTCATCATGTTTTTCAAAGTTATCCACGCGAAGACCGGTATATTAGATATGTAAATCAAAACATTCATGAGGGAAACTATGCATATATACGTCTGCTAATATGGATTAAATGCCATTCTTTTCTACACAAATTTAATAGTGCATCAATATCCTAAGTAAAGCAAATATGAAAGAAAACTCTGCTGTCGAAAAATACCAAATACGTACAATATCGCCGGTTTGGCAACGTTCGAAATTTTGTCGATGCATTGAACTTTAACCATACTTTTTATTGCCATTTTTACACAATACATCTACCAAAAAAATAAGGAAATCAATTCACGATTAGCACACAAAAATGTGTGGTAAAATTTAAATTAAAATTTAAGTATATCTACGTATTCTTAAATACACGTTATTCGAACCTCACTCATTCGGCAAAAATCATTGAAACCTGTTACGAATAATAAAAAGGAAGAAATAAAATATATGCAAAAACCCAAAAAGAAACAAAGTTTCAATTAAATTACGAGCTTAAATCAATATAATATGGATAATTTTATTTCACTGTTTAGATACTCGAGACGGTCAGTAAGGCAGCCAGCATTCTCAAATAGTCCTAGACCAATCTTAGGTACGAAAACGCCATTTCCTAGGCCCATTTTGGGCAGGAAAGAAGAACCATTTAGGGACGAAGCGGACGAATATATAGGCAAAGAATTTAGAAATTTGAATAGAAGTTTTCAACGAATGAAGATTACGGAAGAAGCACATGAATTGAAACATAGGGAGGAGAGCTTTTCTTAGAAGCATATCGACACAAGTGTTTCTAAAGTATAAGGCGTCACGAGATTCACAACGCTAAACATTCTTGAAATTCAAAGAAATGAATTAAAATTAATTTAAATAATGAACTCAACTGAAGTAGTGTAAATTGTTTTTTATAATTCTTGTATTTATTGTTACATGATGTCATACTATTTTCTAAAGTGATAAAGTACACGCATTTGACTGAAATAACGATTTTTCACTTACGTAATGCAGATACTAACTGACGATCTTGCAAAATATTTCCCCAGTGAGATCATAAGAAGAGGAACAAGAATTCCAAGTTTTATTCGCTAAAATAAAAAAATACAATAATAAATACGACTTTCGGTAATGTAAGAAACTGAAAACGAAAATTCATAATTTTAACTGTTTGTAAAACATGTTTTTAAAAAAATCAAATTTGATCCTAACTAAATCTCATATTATCTAGGCCCGGCTTTCTCACGATTACTAGATTGAGAAATATTTAACAGTCGAATAACACTAACCGAAAATGTTAAAAGTCGAATCAATATATTTGGTTTCTTTCTATATTTCTCAGGTGGTCAGCAAATTATGGATTTAACATGACAGAAGTATAAAAATCTCGGAATAGACGTTTAATGCAGGTTACTCGTTAGTCTTATAAAATGCAAACGTGTAAAAGAAAGACAGACACAAACTTATAAGTCATGGAATTAATGTTTTTTCCTAACCTCAGCTATTGTCAGTATAATTTGCAAATATGTTAGGTATAAGGAAAATATCGCGTATTTTGTCCAATAATACGTGCCTCGGCCTCGCCTCACTCAAATATTCAAATGCGCAAATGTTATATATTCTAGATTTTTTGCGTGATTCGCAACATTTGTCATACCTTAAATTTTCGATGACACATATAAAACATTGGTAAAACACTAAAATCACATCGCATCCGCTCGATGCGACACCTTGCGCCATTCAAAATAACCAATAGAAATATTGATACCTTAATCAAAAATCGGGATAAGTCATACAGCATTTCCAAACATGCCGCTATTAATGAAAACTCAGAGATTTTCGGAGGTAACTTTAAACAGGAAATTGCTTCTGATCTCAGCAAATATTTTAACAGATTATTTACACTTGCTGGGGAGGAGTTTTATACAATAGCATTAGGGGTATATATTGGTCGGTAATTTGAAGATCCTTGCAGACCATCAGCTACTAGCAAAACACGGACACGGAACAAAAGGTGGAAAACATGGGTCCTGAAGATCGGGAAATAATTGAGAAATTACAAGATGAAGTTGCTCATTTACAAAAAGAAATTATGCATTTGAAGAGTTTATATAATAAGCAAAGAAGAAACACACAAGATTTCGAAGATGAGGTATATGAAAGCGAAAAAAAGTTGGGTGATGTAAATAAAAGAAAAGAAGAAATTATAAGACTAAAATGTGAAATAAATAAATTAACAGAACAGAAAAAAACTGTGCATGAAGTAATTCTGTCTTACACTGCAAATGTGAGTAAACTGGAAGTTGAGCGAACGGAACTATATGAAATGAACAGAGATATGGTTGCATCTATCAGAATTCTGGAAGATGAAAATCATTTGAATTGGATGTCCACAGCAATAAAACAAAAAATGGTACACCATTAATAGCAGTCAAGGATGTGGCAACATCACCGACATCAAAGATCATAAATAGTACCAAACAGTTCTTGGATATTAACCAGAATGAACAGTCACAGGAAAGGGCAGTTGAAGACTCCTGTTCGTCTGAGGGAATGACTACTATAAATCCAAATCGTGTTGGCAAAGTGCTCCTATTGACTGATGACTTTGGAAAAAGACTCTTTAATTGCAGGTAATTTGTAACCCATTTGCTAGATTTAAGGAAGTAGTATCAGGTGTGGAGCCACATATAAAGGAGTATACAAGATTGGATTATGTCGTGGTTTTGGCCGGGGTGAATAATTTTGACATTCGCCTAGATGATATTACGTAATTAACTAATAAATGTTTTCACACCAACCTCATCTTAAGTACTGTACCGGTTGATATAAATGTGGTAATTGAACGTAACAGGACTACTAAATATTTGAATGAAAAAATTCTCAGATCTGTATCTAATCTTAAATTCTTTATATCACATATTGATTTTGTAAAAACATCTCAATCTCAAATTTAGGTCTGGGGATTTTATTAGGAATGGTGTATATTTAAACAAACGAGGTCTTTTCAAGCTTTCTGTTATTTTCTATGAATGTGTGTGTAATTTTAAAAATCATACTTCGGCTTGCAACTTAAGGCAGGTTAACATTGTATCTCCTCTACAAGATCAATTTAACGTTGATCTATCTCAGATTAATAATTCATTGACAAATTTTAAGATTGATAAACGTCCCAATGAAAAAGGGCAAGGTAATATTCTGACTAGAGAGCAAAATATTCCAAATCTAATTGGAGAAAACTCTGATAAAAGTCCTGGTAGAAATTATAATAGTAATAACTCTTTGAGCTTAAATACTACCTCCTCTGACAGATCTTCAAATACAGATCTTCAAATAGCAACAACTCCGATGAACCTTCCGATACACATGTACTTGTCGGGGATCAAAAAGATGAAAATGTCAATTTTTTAGGCTAGATAATAATTATACACTGTGGGCAAAATTAAATTGGAACCCTCTTTAATGCTTAATAACTTTTTTATTTTCAAATGTTTTTTTATCATTTTTGGATATGTTATGGCCTAAAGAATTGGGATTAAAAAGAACTTTGCAAAAACGATCTACTTCAGTGGCGTACAGAAAAGGGAGTATTTTTTAAAACCAATGTATTTTAGGTCGTTGCGAAAATCGGCCAAATGAAATAAAGATTTAAAAATGGGCAAAAAAGATTTGAAAGAGTTCGGAATATTAACCATTAAAAAAACAGGTCAATACAAACAAAATTAAAATTGATACTTTAATTTTGATAAAACCATGTCTTGTAGGCCAAGTTAAATTGGATCCTTTTTTAATGCTTAATGACCTTTTATTTTCAAAGGATTTTTTATCAATTTTGGATATGTTATGGCCTAAGGATTAAAAAGAACTTTGCAAAGACGGTCTACTTCTGTGGCGCACAGAAAAGGGGGTATTTTTCAAAACCAATTAATTTCAGGTCGTTACAAAAATCGGCCAAATGAAATAAAGATGTAGAAATGGGCAAAAAAAGATTTGAAAGGGTTTGAAATATTGACCATTAAAAAACTAGGTCAATACAAACAAAAATAAAAATTGATACTTTAATTTTGGAAAAACCATGTGTTGTGAACCAAGTTAAAATGGGTCTTTTTTATTGCTTAATAACCTTTTATTTTCAAAGGATTTTTTATAATTTTTGGATGTCATTGTCTAAAATATTAGAGTTAAAAAGAAATTTGTAAAGCGGTCTACTTCAGTGGCGTACATTTGTAACAGGCTACGATTACCTAAGCATTTTTTTTCTGGACGAAATGGCGAAGGATCAAAATAAAAATTTACGTGGAAGTCGACTAAAAATTGATCTATTTCTGGAGGGAAAATAATCAAACATCACATTATTTATTAAAATAGACTACAAAAATTATATAAACACGACAATAGAACTAGTATTAGAAAAGCATGAAACCCAATCCATTAAACTAGATATTCTAAAGCAAATATTTCATATTTATGTCTTTATATATCAAATGCACATGCTTTCTTTTGAACGGATTAGCTTTGCACACACGATATATTGTTGCAGTTGGAACCACAAAGCTTCGTTGTATAATGGTATTTTCCCCTTGGTTTTGTCCTATTATGCTGTCTTTCTAAATGGAGAAAGAAACCCTTCTTCTAATCATTTGGCTTGTTTTCATTATTTCGGTTCGATAATACACCTTGATAGCCATCCACTGTTTTCGACCTTGCTATTTATGGTTTTTAATTGCTGATTCGAGGTACTTTGGAATCTAGATTATATTTTCGCCTTTCTTAGAGGGTTGTGTCTAAAATAAAACAACAGTGATAGATTGTTTACAGACTGGCCGAGTAATTGGAGTTTGGACTATGATGCATGTAGAGTTATATTTTAAGGTTATTTAGGGATATCTAGCACTGTAATTATAACTTACTTTTTGTACACTTGATGGTCACTCTGTGATAATTTTCTTGTTGATTTATACTTGATAATATATTGTTTTGCTTAGGTGATTACGGAATATTTTCATTTTGGGAATGAAACATTGACGTTTGTTTGAAGTATGTCATGTCACTCCGGTTTTAAACCATAGACTACACGACCGGTGTAAATCGCATCGGATCCCTCCCTCGATATCGACTCGAGAACAACTCTAATTCGCGTTGCATTTATTGTAGGATTTAGCTATCATACGCTTGAATTTGCTGATTATATGGGATGGTATCAATGATTAGCCCTCTAGGCTTGCATATTGACGCAGTATTACACGGACTCTCCACTATTAAAGTTCGATAATATTTCAGCTCGGAGTAGATTCTACCCACGCAAGGAAAATTGTTCTATGTTTCATATAGTCTATGGGGATAATTTTGGCGGTATAAGTGACAGGTTTCTGGACAAGCGCGTGGCCTTCACGGTCGACACGGTTGCCAAGTTAATGCCTTATTTGGCATAATGCTATTAGTGGCGCGTGTTGATTGTAATTTTAGACTGCCGCATAACGCGTGGGTCATATATTCCCACCAAGCATATAAAAGTAGATTCTAACTGATTTAAATCATTTCGATAATGAGTCGCTTTAGCGCTTGTTTTGGCGAATCCTGTAGTATGACATCATAACTTTCTAGTACTTTGTTACAAATAGGGACGCTGTTGGCAACATAGTATGTTGAGCCGGAGCGATGTTAATTCTGCTAGCCTCGTCATTTTCGGAGCAAGCCAATTTAGTCTTTATGTGATCTTGAAGGAACCAGTAGGTTTCAGTGCCGAGCTCTCGAAATTGGGAATTTTCGTTGAGATACTGCTATTTAGTGTGAAATATACAGTGCCCTAGTTAGGGGATTATTCAACGAAGCCCTTGAGCAGGATTGTGGTCGTCGATGGTTTCTCGTCTGATGGATGATTGTAGATGAAGGCAGATTTGTATGGGGTTATGGGCCTTCCATTGTCCTCTTGCGTTCCGGTTTCCTACCTGGGTTTCGAGACTGCATACTGAGACTCCTCCGACAACATGTGGTTTCGGAGTAACCATCAAGTTGACTGCGTGTCTCGCTGTCTGATCCAAGCCTCAACGCATACGGAGTGTGTCTTCTCGACCTTGACGCCCCAGGGATTTGACGAACACCTGGATCCTGGATGAACTCACTGTTGGCTTGATAACGTATCAGATAAGTCTTAATTAAGGGTATTATCTAGTGTATTTTGGGACTTTTATTTTATTTCATTTTATTATTGTGTTTTATTTGATTGGTGATTTAGGGCGACTTAAATTAAAGTTTCGGATGAATTTGCTTAATAAAAGTATTAATGGTTTGACTTGATTTAAAATATAGTTACCTTCAAGTTATTTGGGAGTAACGAATTATTCTCAATAGTTAGCATAGGTATACTGGATTATCCAGCTAACCCGGATAGTTTTGGCGTGTTATTAATTCATTTCAGCGTAGTCTTGATCGCGTGTTTTACTTCTTTTCAGCGTCGTACATTATAAATATTTTTGGAACTGTTCGCATATAAGCATAGCGTTTCGATGCGTAATCATATAGGTTTACCTCTGGTACGGATACTATTTAATAGGTGAATATTTTACTTATATGAATCTAGTATAGTCTGTAAACCGAGCGTTGATCGTTACGTCATAAATCCTGACGTCAGATCAGTTTTGAAGCATGTCCTGAATTGATTCACAAGAGTCTTGGGAGGAGCATAACTTACGCATCGCGCATGATCCATTTCGTGTCGGTAAAATAGACGGCTATTGTCGATCTCGAATGTGAGGTTAGATAGGACGCTGAATTCAAACCCAAAACAATAACAAACAACATGTCATGCTCATAAACTCGTGACGTGATTCATAGATTTAATTTAAAGAAACTAACCGATAAACATGCCCTTTTTCACTCTGGTAAGATAGAAAAGAAGAAGAAGAAGAAAAAAGTCTTGTGTGGTTTGCAATAGGAACTTAAATAAATTAACAACACAATACAAACAGAAATATTCTAGTGTTCTAGTAAAATTCCAGCAGAGATCCTTAGATATACAGGGGTCTTGTTATCTTGTGTGAATGAAAACATATATAAAACCTGCGAAATTTCGAATAATAAGTGGAATCTTTGCTACAAGAAAAGTTATGTAATTATGCATGTGATATGTGGTTAATTGAAGAAAAATTCAACTCAATTCAAAAGCAATGTACTGTGAAACAAACTTGGCCGGGAGAATAGTGTATAAAAAATCACAAAGACATTTTTAATATCAGATATGCAACTGAAACGTGATTTGGACCTTTTCTTTACCAATTAATTTTTATTTGTCATACGATTGTGAACTTGTAAGCATCTGTAAAGTGCAGTAAACAATATAATAAAAAGATAAATTTACCATTGCAGTAAACTTTGGCATATATTTAAATTTGACTATAAATGCAATTTTATTCTTCGGTTAGCTACGGTTTTTGTTGTCTTATCATTTAATTAATCATTTCACATTACAGCAGTGTTCTGTAGTTAATAAAACTGAAAGACCTCAAACATGTAGCTTTTCTTTAGTTTTATATATGTAGGTAAGTAAGTTTTGTTTATAATTTATAACGCTTAGATTCGTAAAAGTTTTTTTAATTTGTTTCAGTTTTGCTTATTATGTAGCTGTAAATATCACCATTACGGCCTTAGTTCAAACTTTTAATAATATTTATGCTATTTTTAACATAGGACATCTCGTATAAAATATATTAAATGGGTGACGGTATAGCATAATATTGTATTTGAGTCTGTTGTACTTCAGGTATAACCAAAACTAACTAAAGTAACTTAAACAAAGTAGAGTAGATTGACACCATAAAATAAAACTCAAGTATGAGAGAAAACGAAAACAATGCTAATTTATTTCCAAAGAACACCCAAATGTTTATGAAATGGAAAACAAAACATTTTATATAACCTAAAGTGTGCTATAACATGATTCATATACAACAACAGAAAAGGTCTGGCGTATATGTGTTAACTTTAACAATTTAAAATCATATTTTTCTGTATACAAACTTAGTACAGAGTACTATAATACAATATTAAAATACTATTGGCATGTATCGATCAGCCAGCCACAAAATTCATCGGGAGACACAAATGACAGACAAGACAAAAGATAATAAAGCATTATAATTCAACTCGTCATAAAAAAACACAATAATTCACTGATTATAAAAAACCATACCACACAATCGATAGAAAGGGATGTTTTAATTTAAGGTTCTTGTATCATGTTTTACAAAAGGAGTCATAGCATCTTCTGTGCTTATGAGCACACTCATCGCTAAAATAATACTCATCATTATCATTCTAGTGACAAGAATTGAGATCGATAATGACCGGTAATATATCCAAAGCATCTCTGCTTCTTCCAGTCCTCGCTAATTGTATTATAGCATTTGTGTGATGAACATAATTTCTCCATTTTTTTGGTGTAATCTAAAACAGATTCTCTTATAAAATAGCAATATCTAAAAGTTTGACTAGATTCTTACCTTTTGAAGTGCTTCATTCCACAAATTTAAAACAGCTTCGCTTGTGACAAGATGTATCGAACTGATGCATCTGCTTGTGATAGTATGTATCGAACTGATACAAGCCTCGTAGCATAACGCTTATGTTCTGACCATCCCATCTCAATAGGATTATATTAGCAGATCAGTAGATATCTGCACTCTGTCAATATTCATCAGAACGTTTGCAATGAATGCAGTGTGAGATGTTCACCTTGCCTTGGCTTTAAAGTCAACAAGTTTCTAGACTGCCTTTCAATGCATTCTTTGCACAGTGGCTGACGATATTCCTAACGCATCAGAAACTCTCTACAACAAATTAATAATCCTACTCTTTATATATTGTTAAAACTGCACTTTTGTATCAACTTACATTAGGTATATACTGCACTCACGGGTAAAAGCGTTTTCCCTGCTGCTTTTTCGCGATTAAAATGGTCTATTAGTTTTAAAATGAGGACTTGCTCATTTTCAGTGTACCGATGTCCAGGCATTTCCAACTGCGATAACAATCACAAATAAAAACAGAAAAATACGTTGGACGAACTTCAAATAAAATAAATAAATATATATTTGACACTTTGACAGATGAGAAATTTCATTAATTTCATCTGATATCCTAGCATGCGCAGCTCAACGTACGTCCGTGAGGTCAAATTTCTGTCACCCCCGATTGACGGTGGTATGAGAGAGAAAGACAAGGTATGACGTAACGATCAACGCTCGGTTTACAAACTATACATTTGAACTAGCACGTTAACTTCTTGCTTTTTGATTATAGTTATTTAGAGTGTAGAAGTAGACGAAGTTATCATATTTTTATACCGTATAGGTTGAATGCACCAATCAAGGGCATGTAAACAGCGGCGGATGGGGGGGCCGGGAGAACGGGAAATTTCCCGAGGGGCCTCTTACTGTGGGGTATCATGGGGCCCCTACTGCTACACACTACAGATGGGCCACGGGCCTAAAAATTAAATACCGCGTGTTAATAAAACTTGTTGAGGCCTCTTGGCTCTTGGCTCTCGGTCTATAATTATTACTATCTCACTTGGAGAAAATGTCAATCTTAATCTATCCCACATAAATCTAATTTTAAATGAAAAAGTATATAATATAGGTAGGTTAGAAACCTGGTATTAAATGTAACAAATAACAAAACAATTGCAACTGGCAACGCAACAATTCCATTATACGAGTGAGTGTCATTACTGATTACTGTATCTGTGTCTCTGTAAGTTTAGTGGATCCGAAAGAAACGATTCTAGGTAATTACCGGATATATCTATTTTAAACGAAGTAACATATCATAACACGATTATTAAAAAAAATAAGGGCAAAAATAGGTGTATACAGTAGATACATAATATCTGTTATAGATATTATGAATCTATTGATGATGCAAGTAAAGAAGAGATTTTCTTATGGTAAGTGAAGCTGAAGTTACTAAGTGGCTAGGGCTAGGGTTGCCAAGTTGTAAAAATTAAATACTCCGAGGCAAGTCAAAATAATGTCTGTCGCTGCCGCTCGAATCTCGATCTCAGTTAGGTGGTTCCCGGGAATCCAAAGTCGCGTGGATCACGGGGCACGTGCGAAACGTCATCGATTCTTTGAAGCTACAGACTGCGTCGTTGTCAAATCTATTACTACTAATTTAAATTCAATGTAATTTTATACTTGGGAAACATTCTAATTATTTTTCTTTATATAGTCAAATTCGAAATTGTTATAAAGCGTGTCACGAGCCGTTTTGTCTAGCGTATATCGATGCGAAAAGCCCCACGTTGGGCGCCAAATATTTATTGCGCTCTTTCTGTTCTTCTAATGGGCGCAAACCTTCACTCCAGCTTAGAAGGAACTGTGAGTGAGTAATCTCAAATCGAAGGAACAAAATAAAATCTAAGTTCGAGAATTTAATAATTATATATTGAATGAAATAAAGTATGTCAATGCGTAGGCTAAAACGAGCTGTAGCCGAGCGTATAAATTTGGCCCTAGCTCAAAAGGCGAAGAGTAGGGTGCGGGTTGATTTATTTAAGGCGCCACGGGCTTTTAGGCAGCACAATCGAGAACTACCCTAAAGTTGAAATATGGAATTCGTTTTAGCTTAAGCTTCGCGACAAAATAAATGAATACCAAAAATTCGTTATTTATTTCTATCCGGAAAATCGATCAATAAAACAACAAAAATGAGTTGCGATACTGCAAATAACTTCTCGTTATAGGTAAGTTTAATTAGATCGAGTAATCACGTAATTAAAGACTAATTCACGATACTCGAATCATGATCCATCACATATGCCGTATAACTAACTAACTATGGGTATTCAGTTCAATTAAGCTTCGTTGATAACTGCCGCAAAAACAATATATAGAAAAAACTAGTTAAATCTAGCGTTATTATAGCCACTAATTAATTACAGACTCTGACCTCAACATATAATAATTTATTCCACGGTCAAGATACCGGTAGGGTACAGATAATAAACAATCTGTTCGAGTAAAGAAAATATCAAAGGCCGCAATAAAAAAGAATTAAAAATAACGCAAAGTTTACTAGGCTGTAGCAACACTGATAGTTATCTGATCTACAGTCATCCAACGTAAGCCACAAATCGTGAAAACTGAGAATAATAATAAAACTAGTTCGACTTACAACGTTACTGCGTCAGTCAATTAAAAGTTCAATGAAATTCAATCCAAAATTTATTCTAGATCAACGGATCTATCTGAATTTTAGAATTGGATTAAATAAAATCAAGCATCTCAGGCCCGACAAATTGCCGTTTTAAGAAATTTTTAATGACCAAATGTTACCTTAATTAAGGAGAAAAAGATTAAAAGTTAAGTTTTGTTCGAAAACAAATTAATTAATTACGCACTACAACCCTCATAGATATTCCGACTGACCTAGCTTCGACGTTCTCTCGATCGAGAAATTTAAATAAATCCGCGCTGCGAAACGATTCGATTTTCAACAAATTGAATTTAGCGCGTGAAGATGAAGTCGATGGTAAAAAGCCCTGTCTCCGGCTCCGTAGCATACTGTTTTGGGATTGGTTGATTGGATTGAGCGTCGCACGCATTTTTAATTGTCTTTGAATAATTGGGAATTTTATTAATTTAAGTGGCTTATTGACAATGCGCTGTTGGCTACTCTGGGTAGTTTTTTTTGGAGGATGCCTATGCATCGAAATCCTTATCGTTTAATTCCCTTGGATGAATTATTGTGTAAATCGTGTGGATAATTAAAAGGTTATTGATGCTCTCGCTGCTACTAGTAGCTTATTAAAAAAGTCACTTTTATATTAGATTTTACATATACATATTAGACTGTATAAAACATAATTAGACTTTAGATGAAGTATATGCTATATTATCTACCTTTCATGTACTAATAGTTTATTAGTTTGTATTTCTTTTTTATAAGTTATCGATAGGTCAATATCTATAAACATGTTTTTAAAATTAATTAGTTTAGTTTTACTTTCATTTATTTAGTGATGCATTTATTTTAATAAGTATGTAGTATGTTTTTTATGTAAATATTAAAAAAGTGTAATGTCAAAAAATAAATACATATTGTTCATCATTTAAATTATTATGGTAACAAATATTTTATAGAAAACACCATTGGCACCACTCGGTTTATACATAGGGTGGGGGCCCCTTAAGGTAACTTTCCCGGGCCAGTCAGTCGGGTCCCATCCGTCCTTGCATGTAAACGACACGTGATCACGTCTTCGTATTTAAAGGGCGCCGTAGATATAACATAAAGTACTGCTTAATTTTTAAACCGTTACTTTTAATATTCCATCTTTAGTATATTTATATATTAATTGTCATAGCTACAAATACAAGAAATTCTTCTTGTAGCAATTATTTTTCTTATTTAATTCAAAAGTATAGTCACCAATACGGAATATACACTTGTTATTTTTGTTTAATTGGGGTGATATTTCTTTTTGTTTCCCCTTCCAAGTTTTTCAATAGGTTACAGCGGGGAGGAGAGCAATTCGTGGTTATTGGTAGAATCTCACTGAAGATCCAGCATCAGGGCAGGGCTCAGGCATTATAACTCACCACGACCCTTCTCCACTGTCTAAAAGCTGGGGGCCGCCATTGTTCCTGCACTAAAGGCTGTACCACCGATTGTGAACTTGGAGATTATTGCGAAGTTGGAGATTATTGTAAACTTGTATATTTATGTAAATTTAGGTTTGTATTTGTTTGGGAACTGAGCGTTACACATTGAAATTTAAAATTATTATTTTTTTTATTTTACAAATTTTAAGTAGATTCAAAATTTCTGTACGCCAATGAAGTAGACCCGGTTTCCAAAGTTCTCTTTGATTCTAATGACTTAGGCCATAATATGTCCAAAAATGATAAAAAATCCTTTGCAAATAAATTCACTAAGCATTAAAAAATGGAAAGGAATTTGGCCCACCCCACGAGAGATTTTGGCTTTACCAAAATTATAGTATACATTTTAATTTTGTTTGTAGTGACCTGGTTTTTTAATGATCAATATTCCCAAGCGCTTTTTTGCCCCTTTTTACATCTTTATTTCATTTGGCCGATTTTTGCAACGACTTAAAATACATTGGATTGGAAAAATACCCCCTTTTCTGTACGCCACTGAAGTAGAGACTCTTTGTAAAGTTCTTTTCAATCCCAATACCTTAGACCATGACATATCCAAATATGAAAGCCTTTGAAAATAAAAAATTTATCAAGCAAATTAAATTGGATCCTTTTGGAGCCTTTTTTAATGCTTAGTGACTTTTTATTTGCAAAGGATTTTTTATCATTTTTTGATATGTTATGGCCTAAGAAATAAGAATCAAAGAAAACTTTGCAAAGCGAGTCTACTTCATTGACATACAGAAATTTTGAATCTACTTAAATTTTTTAAAATAAAAAAAAAATAATTTTAAATTTTAATGTACGCCACTGAAGTAGACCCGCTTTACAAATTTCTTTTTGACTCTAATATCTTAGGCCATGACATACAAAAAAATCCTTTGAAAATAGAAGGTCATTAAGCATTAAAAAAATCCAATTTTACTTGGCCCACAAGACATGGTTTTTCCAAAATTAAAGCATCAATTTTTATTTGGTTTATAATGATCTAGTTTTTTAATTGTCAATATTCCGAACCCTTTTAAATATTTTTTTGCCCATTTCTACATCTTTATTTCATTTGGCCGATTTTTGCAAAAACCTGAAATACATTGGTTTTGAAAAATACTCCGTTTTCTGTGCGCCACTGAAGTAGACTATCTTTGCAAAGTTCTTTTTAATCCCAATACCATAGGCCATAACATATCCAAAAATGATGAAAAATCCTTTGAAAATAAAAAGTCGTTAAGCATTAAAAATGATGCAATTTAACTTGGCACACAAGACATAGTTTTATCAAAATTAAAGTATGAATTTTAATTTTGTTTGTATTGACCTGGTTTTTTAATGGTCAATATTCCGAACCCTTTCAAATATTTTTTGCCCATTTTTACATCTTTATTTCATTTGGCCGATTTTTGCAACGACTTGAAAAATATTGGTTTTAAAAAATACTCCCTTTTCTGTATGCCACTGAGGTAGATCGTCTTTGCAAAGTTCTTTTTAATCCCAATACCTTAGGCCATATCATATCCAAAAATAATAAAAAATCCTTGGAAAATAAAAAAGTTATTAAGCATTAAAAAGGATTACAATTTAATCTTATCCACAGTGTATGTATGTGTCGTTCATGTTGTTAAATATTCAATCCTTTCGAAACAAAGTAAATTAACTTGATGTTTTTATACAAAACTGTAATTATCCTGCTATTGTACTGTTAACTGAACGTTGGCTTAAGCCGCAGGAACCCATTAACATATTCGGTTATTGTGTTGTATCTTGTTTTAATAGAAAAAGCTATAAGCACGGAGACACGCTTATCTTAGTGAATAAATACTTCTTAGAGCAGTATAATTTTGTAAACATCACTAAGTTTGATGATTTGATAGTGGAGAAGGAGTTCGAATCTTCTATCTGTTTC
Source organism: Pissodes strobi (assembly GCA_016904865.1). Taxonomy (NCBI): domain Eukaryota; kingdom Metazoa; phylum Arthropoda; class Insecta; order Coleoptera; family Curculionidae; genus Pissodes; species Pissodes strobi. Next base: position 27,714 of record MU184338.1, on the reverse strand, counting down.
TGCAAAAAAAATGAATGTTTATGTAATTTGTTTATATAGACCGCCCCAGTGTAGCGTGAATGATTTTTTTGGAGAGGCTGGAAACTTTGTTGGCCGAATTGTGTTCTAATTGTAATATAATTTTGACAGGTGACTTTAACATTAACTATGACAAGGGAGATCATCCTATTGTAATCACTTTAAAGAACTTGTTCAAATCGTTCAATTTAAAAATGCACGTAAACGCACCGACTAGAGTAACAAATCACTCTTTCTCGATTTTGGATTATGTATGCTCGAATATTGATAATATCTCTATCTCTGTAATGAATGCAGATCTCTCTGACCATGAGGCAGTTCTTCTCTGACTTAAAAAAGAACAGGAAGGATATTAAAAGGAGTAGAATTCTTAGTACTTCCAACTTCAACAAATTTCAATAAAAATGTAGTGTGACTGACTGGTTCAGTGTTTCTCTTGAGCACTTTCATAATATTCTGATGAAAATATTTAATCACTGTTTTCCCATTAGACAAATCAAACAAAAGTCTCGCAAACCTTGGATTACTAAGGGTATTAAAACATCTGCAAAAAACCTTAGAGCCTTACATTTTATTCGTAAATATTTTAGTACTAATGATTTTTATGTTTCTTATTTTAACATATAGATACAGAGGCATCTATAGGAAAACTATTGCAATGGCTAAAAAGAACTATTACAACAAAAGAATCTATGAGTCTAAAAATAGACAAAAAGAAAGTTGGAGAATCATTAACAAACTACGAGACAAGGCAAGTATAGCCAAAACTGTAACAACTATTGAACCAAATGAATTTAATAAATTTTATTGTACTATTGCTAAGGATCTCACTAGCAAAATTGGTTCTAGGAACGATCCTATGGATTCTCTCAACAGTGTATCTGTTATTGATACCTTTTATTTTGTACCAACCGATATACAGGGTTGTGATAAATTAAGGAATAAATTCAATATTCAAGGTTGTGATAAATTAATTTAAAAACCCTCGTACACGTCGATTTTATTTTATTGTTGCGCATATTTTCGTATATTTTGGAAGTATACAGGGTGACTCACAAAAGCGATAGAACTGTCAACTTAATTTTTTTAAATGACATGCCCCAATTTTTTGGACTGATTTGAACTCTACGAAAAATTCTAGAAGTATTTCATGTAACATAACCTATAAGTAAATTAATAATTTTCAAGATATTGACAAACGTATATTCAAAGTTTTCCCTTTTTAAAGAAATATAAAATCTAATGATTTAATGTAGTTCATCAAACGTCTTGCACTTTTCTGTCTTAATACTTTTGCGATTTAGAAATTGACATTTAAATTTTTCAATATTATCAAACAACTGAAAAATAGCAAATGATAATTTATTAATAATTGAGAATGTAACAACATCGTACATAACTTAGTAAGTACACAATACATAACTATTTAAGTAAGTGTTGAAAATGGCTACCATTTACAGCCCTGCAGTGCCAGAGACGATCGGAAAATTCCTGTTGCACATTACTAACTATCTACATATGAAGAAATGTTCCTTATAACACCCCGAATTTGTCTTTAAGGATTTCGATACTGCCCGGCTTATTTTTGTATATCATGTTCTTAACATAATCCCAAAGGAAAAAGTCTAGCGGAATTAAGTCCGGAGACCTCGGTGGCCACTCTATAGTACCACGCCTCCCTATCCATCGCCCAGGGAAGACGTCATTCAAATATCTCCTAACATCCGCCGCATAATGAGGGGGTGCCCCATCCTGCTGATACCATAATAATTCACTTGTCAGATCAGGATCTATTACATTAGGATATAGGGTAGCCAATGCAGGTATTAAACAAAAATTCGAACGTAAATTATGGAATACATTCAATATACAGGGTTGTGATAAATTTATTTGAAAACTGTAAGGATTTTTTTTATTTTATTGTTGCGCATATTTTAATATCATTTCTAAGTATACAGGGTGACACACAAAATTGTCAATATATATTTTTTTTAATGAAATGCCCTAATTTTTTGGACTGATTTGGACTCTACTCAAAATTCTAGATGTATTTCATATAACATAACCTATAAGTAAAATTGATAGTTTTGGAGATATTAACAAACGTATATTCAAAGTTTTCTATTTGTAGAGAATGAAAGTGGCACCCATATAAATTACAATTTCTTCAAGAATTATTGGATGATGATCCAGAGCACAGAAACGAATTCTGTGAGGTACTAACAGAAATGTGTAATAACGACCCACTGTTTGTGAAAAGAAATTGTTTCTCGGATGAAGCTACATTTTGTCTGAACCGAGAAGTCAACAAACAAAATTTTAGATATTGGGCAAATAAGAACCCTCACTGGCACAGTGAAGTACATACACAATATCGTCAAAATGTAAACTTATGGGCTGACATTGTGGGTAATAAAGTTATAAGACCATATATTTTTAGCGAATCATTAATAGAACAACGTTACCTGGAATTTTTGCAAGATTGTTGAATACCTGCATTGGCTACCCTATATCCTAATGCAGTAGATCCTGATCTCCCAAGTGAATTATTATGATATTTGAGTAACGTCCTTCCGGGGCGATGGATAGATAGATAGGGAGGCGTGGTACTATAGAGTGGCCACCGAGGTCTCCGGACTTAAAACCGCTAGACTTTTTCCTTTGGGGTTATGTTAAGAACATGGTATAAAAAATAAGCCGGACAGTATCGAAATCCTTAAAGATCGAATTCGAAGTGTTATAAGAAACATTTCTCCATATGTAGTTAGTAATGTGTAACAGGAATTATCCGATCGTCTGATACTGCCGGGCTGTAAATAGTAGCCATTTTCAACACTTACTTAAATAGTTATGTATTGTGAACTAAGTTATGTACGATGTTGTTGCATTCTCAAATATTAATAAATTATCATTTGCTATTCTTCAGTTGTTTGATGATATTGAAAAATTTAAATGTCAAGTTCTAAATCGCAAGAGGCTTAAGACAGAAAAGTGCAAGACGTTTGATGAACTACATTAAATCATTAGATTTTACATTTCTTTAAAAAGGGAAAACTTTGAAGATGCGTTTGTTAATATCTCGAAAACTATCAATTTTATTTGTAGGTTATGTTATATGAAATACATCTAGAATTTTTCGTAGAGTCCAAATCAGTCCAAAAAATTGGGGCATTTCATTAAAAAAAATTAAGTTGACAGTTGTATCGCTTTTGTGAGTGACCCTGTATACTTCCAAAATATATTAAAATATGCGCAACAATAAAATAAAATCGACATGTACGAGGGTTTTTATATTAATTAATCACAACCCTGAATATTGAATTTATTCCTTAATTTATCACAACCCTGTATATGAGGTTAGAAGCACATTTCAGGAAATTAAAAACAAAAATGCTGAAGGCTGGAATGGAATATCCATCAGAGTGTTTCAACTTTTACCAGATACGGCTGTACTTGCATTAGTAGATGCAAAAAATGATTCCTTTATTAGAGGGGATTTCCCGGATTCTTTGAAGTTATCTATTGTTATTCCTATACCCAAGTCTGATGACTATGAATCACCTTCGAAGTTTAGGCCAATATCCTTAATTGTAACACTTTCAAAGATTCTGGAAAGGCTGGTCCAAAAGAGGATGTTATCTTTTTTGAACAGAAATAAAATCTTGAAAATCTGGTTTTCAGGCTGAGAAAAATACTGATGATGCTGTATTTTCGTTTTTGGAGAGGCTCTACTATGAGATTAATGAGGGAGAGAGTGCCGCGGCAATATTCTGCGACCTGTCAAAAGCTTTTGACTGTATCAATCACGGTATATTGCTGCAAAAACTTGAAATCTACGGGTTTCGGGGGATTGCTCTCAGATGGTTTGAATCATACCTCACGAATAGAACTCAGAGAGTAAGGGTAAATGATTCTGAGTCGGGAAATATGAGAGTGGAATGCGGTGTCCCACAGGGATCTGTTTTGGGACCGCTTTTATTTTTAATGTATATTAATGATGTAACCTCAATCGATATTCGGGGCCATTTTGTTTTATTCGCAGATGATACTACCATAGTGCGGCACTCTAAAAATATTGAGTCACTCCACCAAATAGTCACAGAAGACATTAATAGAGTAAAGAAATGGTGTGATGCAAACTTTTTATGTTTTAACATTGGTAAAACTAATATTCTGCATTTCAACTGCACTATTGATGAGATCTCAATAGACAATAGTTTAATAGAAAAGAAACCGCACACGAGATTTTTAGGTGTTGACATTGAACATTGAACAAATTGTCATTCAAAGAGCATATTCTGAGGTTAAATCGCAGGATCGCAAGTGGTTGCTATGCGCTTAGGGTGGCGTCACCCGAACTAGGTTTTAGTGCAGTGAGGACAATGTATTTTTCACTTATTGAGTCCCATTTAAGATTTGGTATAGCATTTTGGGGAAATGCTTGCCAGTATCTCATTAAGCCCACATTCGTTTTGTAGAAACGGGCACTGCGGTATTTATGGGGGGCGCAAATTAGAGATTCATGTAGACCTCTCTTTATTAGGCATAAAATCTTAACTTTAACTTCGATATTTATATTGGAATCAGTGTGCCTAATTCAGAAATAGTTTAATGGAAATGATCATTCAAGGAATGTATATAGCACTAGACAGGTAAATAACATTACTTTACCAATTCCACACACAACACAAATACAAAAATCATTATTTTACAACGCAAAGAAAATGTTTAATTGTTTACCTAACACCTTAAAGTCTATTCGTTCCCCCAGAGCATTTAGAGTGGCTGTGAAGGATCTCGTACTTCGGAGAGCATATTATTCGGTCTCAGAGTATTTTGAGGACAATCTATGATTGGGCTGTCTGATGTATTCTGTATGTTTAATGTTATATGTATATATGGTTTAATTTATCGGACTATAATTTAATGAATATGACAATCCAGCCTCGTCATAATTTCATGTTAGCAATTTAGGTGCTGCTTAGAAGTTTTAGCTTTTGAATATGTGTTTGTTTTTATGTTCTTGAACAATGTTTTTAACTGCTTTTTGTATTTAGTGTTCATCATTTTTAAGGTTTAAGGTTTTAGCTTGTATATATCATGACTACTTGAATCTTTTATGTTTTTTCTTTTTATATTTTATACTTCGATATTATTAATACTCTAATACTAATTAGTTGATAGTGTGCTTTGTCAATAGGAGTAATTGTATTATTGGACAATAAAGCATTGATTGATTGATTGACTGATTGATTGATTGATTGATTGATTGATACTATGTGCATGCCATTATTATCAAGTGACTTTCTTCATTATTTCTGGAACTAAGCGAAATATTGTCACAAGACTGAAAGGATCTTATGCACTACCACCCAAATTTACTTTTTTCTACGATTGCTTTGAAAATGACCAAAAACGCACTACTAATATTTCTTGAAAACTATATATTTGACACAGCGTGCGTGTCATACACAATACAAAAAAATTTTATTTATGAAATACATAATATACTTAAGTATGTCGTATGCATTACAAGTTTAGTCCATTCTTTAAAATGTCATGTTGACGCAAACTGTCGCGCAAACGTAACTAAATCCCAGATAACCCATACCAGATGCGAAAGTGTCAAATGTCGTGTTAGGTCTCAATGACCTCGCCGTGTCCAACTCACGCTACCTGCACCATCGCTTAGCAAAGGTTAGCGGAAAAGATTGCCAGCACCAATGCAGCACTATTATTTTTTATAAAGAAAAAATATAAAGAAATATATATTAATCTAGAAAAAAATGTGATGAATGTTGCGAAAGTGTAAACAAAAATAAAAAGCATTATTTTCATAAAAGTATTACACTTTATTTGCAACATTTTGCATAAGTATATGATCAAAAGGTTTATTGTTGATGTATTATCGTTATAACCCATAGAAGTGGCAAGTAAACTGAAAACCACATACCATAACTGTAAATATATCATATACACACCCCCACACACACTTAACGGGTGTAACCAGGGAAAAGGATGGAAAACACAATACAGAAGCCACAAACAGGAGCCAGTAAGCACGTTTGTGGTCCGAACAAGGCGACCTTCATTTCGAAGACATCAACGAAGAAAGACCACCGGCTGAAGCTAAAGGTACGCTTAGGGTCGATTCGATTGAATGCGTCGAACAGATTTGGTGTTGGAGTTTTAAATGGCCGTCGTTCGGAATGAATTGGTTTCTGTTTGTCTGGTCATTGTCAATGATGGATTTATCGTTGAATTTCTTTGTTCTGCCAGCAATGTATAATATCATACAGACTTAGGGACGTTTCATTGCATATTGAAGAGGTTGGTAGATTTGGTAGAGTTTTTTCTAGCTTATTAACATCGAATTTCACGAGCTAGTTAGTGGTTTTTGGCTTGATATCGTCCTCATTCTTCAGAAAACCCTCAAAGGAGGTAGTGCGTCCGCCTGATAGAAGTTTAAGAATTTGTAATTCGCCCTATACGGGGATTATACTTTATTTCGGGTATAAAGTGGCTAGGTTGCTGTAGTTTATGGCTTGACTGTGGATGGGTTGGTTTTTGCCTAGAGTCAAGATTTTGGATTAGTAACTTGCCACGTGCAGTGGATTCTGGAACAAAGTACGCCGTTTCCTTCTTCGAGGAATGCCTGTAGAAGAGAGCGTTTGCTCCCCAATTCGTTATTACCATCGAAAAACCCTACGTAGTTAAGTAAATAAATATACATATCTTACATTGTGTACATTCTCATTTATTTTCTGTACAGGGGGATTTATTTTATCAAAGTATAAGTTATTTCATTATATTTTTCTAACGGGTCTCAGGGAGAATTGAAATACTGCTCAATACTGCTATATAGAGAGTGTTACTTTCGAAAATTTATTAATTCTTGAACGTATATCATGCAGTATCGTCAGACAAAAGATAACTTAGGCTTGGAACAGGCATAGCATGATTTATTTATACTCAGTATTTTTGCAAGAAGTGATATTCTGGGGAAAATAAGCGTATTGAATAATAATAGTTCATGATACCGTTCTCGTATCATATTGCAATCGAACACTCATAGCAGATTCTTTGTCTTATGGGCACCCGTATTGTATAATAGGGTACAATGTTGTATAAAACTGTATATAATCTTTGATAAATTTCATTTCGACTTTAAATTTTGCTTATAAGAACTTGGTAAAGTCGTACATAAGCTTAGTAAATTTAGGTTAAATATTAATGACATAAATGGACAAGCTTTGTCCTTGCCTGGGATTCTAAAATCTTAACAGAGCAAACAGTGGTTATATTATTGGTCAGTTTTCTTAGTATTTTATATCTATCACCTGTAGGGTTGATATGACATTGGTTCTATTGTGACCATGACATTTTGGCAAGACGACTATCATTATTATTTTTAAATACTCATTGAGTTGAGAGTGTTCTGAAAGAGGAGGCTGTCTGATATTACAGTGAGAGAATGCATACTTAGCGCTTGTTCTCTTTCAGGGTTTTTTTTTCGGGTAGCCATTTTTACCGGGAGCCAATTTATTGGAGCTGTTATTTTTGGGTGGAGCCGTTGTGCTTGGAGTTGTGTATCTGGAGCAAGCTATTTTTGTTTGGAGCGAGCTTTGCTTGAAGAGAGGTTAAGTAGCTAACCAAGTAGCTGCCAGTCAATACAGTTGGTTGTATGTTATTGGTGCCAACTTCAGCCATAGAGGTATGGCTTTACCTCAGTGCCACTGAGAGTTTATGGTCCCAAGGTGCATTGCAGTAGTCCGCGTGCAGAAGGCCGTAGGTGACATCAGCGAAGACCAGTTAAGATAAGTTTAGGTTATAATTGTGATCTGTTTACCTAATGTTGTTGGCGTGCTATTAAAATTTTCCAGCGTATAGTAAATTGCGTGTTTTTATTCCTTTCTGCGAGATATTGATATGATTATTTTTGGAACTGATTAGGTGTAAGCGAAGCTTAACAATGCGTATATAAATAACTGCGATATTTACTAGTGTGATTCAATTAATGCTCATAGTTTTTATGCTATATTTCATCATTATTGTGGTAAAAGATAAATATTGTCGATTTGACTGAATAAATATCTGATTATAGTAATTTTACATAGCGGTATCTCATAAACTGAATCTTAAGGTTTATTCATGTACAACTGCGACACGTATACTATGGTACACGCGCATCGGAGTTAATAGTAATATGTATTATCCTGATAACTTTTAATTATTATAGTTGAAGTGACCAAATGACGGTCATGTTAGACCTGGCTGTCCCATTCGCAGTGGTGATTGATGTCAAAGCTAGTCTGGGAATGTAAGCAAGCCCTAAAACAACTAGCAACACACAACCAGGCAACTTTAATGTGGGTTCATGGCCATAGAAGCAGACTGTCTTGCGAAAGAAGGAGCTGTAACACCATATTATGGTCCAGAACCCTACTGTGGCCTTATGAAGGGTCACATCACCGAAGAACTAAACAAATAGGAAAAATACCAACTGTCGTCCTACTGGAGAAACACTCCAGGACTAAGACAGGCGAAAAGGTTTATCACCATCTCTGCGAAAAGAGCAGAACAGCCCTTAAACACCAACAGAGCACATATTAAAACTGTCGCCGGACTGCTCACTGGATACTGCCCGGTAAAATACCACCTAAAGGCAATAGGCAAAGCAGAAGACGACCAATGCAGATTTTGCAATAATGCAACTGAATCAGCAGAAATTTACTCTGTCAATGTCCAACCCAACTCTGCAAAAGACTCAAGTACCTTGAAGGAGTATAGCTATCACCTCAAGAAGTGAGTCAACTACCTTCCAAGAAAATAGCTTCGTTTGGAAGAAGCCTTCGTCTCTTGGACACAAATTAAGTTGTAGAGTCATGCACAAAACTGCTGTAAAAGTAGCAGTGTCGGGGGTCTGAAACTAGCCGAAACGACTCCCTAGCAATTTACAATCTACCTTAGTTAAGCTCAAGGATACTAGAAATTCAAAGAAATTTATGTGGAGGGAGTAAGGCGCTACGCGTCGGCTTCATGTCAAGTTTTTAGGGGAACATTGGAGAACCCTGTTGCGTTGCAGCACTCGCAATGGATGTAGCGCGAACTATACAAAATTGGGACATATTTCGGAGTGCTGTGAACCGTGCTCAACTGCTCAATGGTGTAACATAGGAAGTTTATAGTCTTGTCATTCTAGTATCTTTGCCTTACCTTAAAATAAAATTCAATAACAAAAATGGATGTGGCAGCTTGTAAAAATACTCACTAGTAGTGTCATTTTTATTTATAACATTATGCATCAGTCAGCGCTCTGATTCTGATGGATCTGAAAGTGGCAGTTGTATATCGCCGGCCATCTTTTGGCAGATTCATGAAAATTCACTTTTTGGTGATATTTAGATATTTTATGTAAAAACACCCACCGAAAAAGAATCCTGGCTACGGCCCTGGCGTGATGCATTACATGACGGCTTAATTTAATTCACTACCAAGGGAAAATTGTTCTAACCGCACCTAAAGAAATGTCCACTTCAATAAAAGTACATGCTTTTATTTAATATGATCTAGAAATAGAAATATTAATCATAATTTTTCTTGAATATATTTCAAAAAAAAAAAAATTACAAAATCTATTTTTGACACCCTCTTTCATGAAACGGAATTATTTTGGGCGGTATCGGTAATTGGAAGTTTTCCTTATTCTACCTCGAGTAATCTTTCTATAAAATATTCAATTCAATTTCCCTAGCACCATGTATTCTTATTCTAGTGAACTCGAATTAACTAATAATTTTAATTTAACCCATACTAGGTTATATTTATGGATATTTTTATTTAGTTTTCTTTATTAAAAAAAAAACACTTACCATTTCTTGTTTAAAATATAATTCCACAAGGAAGGTGTTGTCGAGGACCAAGTATACTAGAATAAAAAGTTGTTTTAAAGGTACACTACTTTCTTTTATATGATTCAGGATAAAAGGCTTCGTTACGGAATGGGATATTCCCCGAGAAATATTCAATTGATGCTAGCTGAATATAATCGCAGAATAATGACAGGTGCATGGTTAACGGTATCTAGAGCCTAAAAAATCAAAAAGACGCTCAAAAAGTTGACAAATAATGTTCACCAACTTCATTATATTAAATAGAATACCCCGTCCGTATAATACTTGTTCAAACGAAAGATCTTTTTCCATGATTTTAAAAATGATTAGGTTGTCTATATTAAAATCAATGGCATAATACGTAATTGATTAAAATAAATAGTTTTAGTTGTATTTTACT
>MU184338.1:1682-17003 GCA_016904865.1 Pissodes strobi | reverse complement strand
AATCTCAATGAGGTGGGAATTGCAACCAAACATCATAATGCTTGGCTACGTGTAGCCGTAATTCGCCCGCAAGGAACAGGGGAAAAGGAGGCAGCTCGATCGCAGTGTGTGTACTGCTCGGGTTAAGTATCGGTGACGATATATATACCGATTTCGTGCAAGGCCACCTATAGGTGGCCTTGTTTCGTGTCCCTTAACATGCCCCGCTCACCTCGCTAAAAACGGCGAAATGGACGGAGCCTGTTCTTGGGATCTAGTCAGCGGGTTAGGACGGGTTGACTTCTGTGCTCCTGGTCGATCTCGATTTCTCAAGAGTCCCAGGGGCACAAAAGGGGGAGGTTGACGGGATTTTTAGGATCAGGGATGGGAATAGGTCCATCGTCTAAGGCTGCCTGGGTTGTAGGTAGTACACCGTCGTTTTCCTGTGTACCGGGCCATGTCTGGGCACATCCCGCGGGTCATACCTTAAGGTCGCCAGCTTAGCGGTCCTCGTTGAGCCGCGCACTCCCCGATCGTAAGACTTACATGCCTGTTTATCGATGTATCATTGACGTATTCTACGCCTGACCAAGCATGTAAGTCGCTGATCCGGGTCCCCGGCCCCGCCAAGAAGGCCGCCTTTAAGTACTTATTCTGGATGATCTGGATCCTTTTTCGATGACACCCCGCGATCGAGCACCAGACAGGATCGAGCACAACAGGAATGGCCTTATGATGGACCTATATAAAGTGATTTTATTGCCGGAACTTAGATAGGAACCACTCCGGACAAGAGGCCTCAACTTTTCGAAAATACAATAGTGTTTTTCATGTATATATGCCACATGGCGGCAAAAGTTAAGGCTCTTGTCCAGATAGATTCCTATATATTTGGCGTGGGATTTAGAAGGGATAAGGGTGTTTTTCACCCTAATTGGCCGTGCTACAATATTGGTACGCTTTTTGGTAAAAAGGACCAACTCGGTTTTGTTCGAGTTTAGCCGGATTTTCCAATTATTATAGAAAGTTAGTACATGTTCCATGTGCGCGGCTAAATTATTGACTGCCTCCTGTGCGGTGAAGGTATGGGAATGAAGGGCGTCGTGCCACACTCGGTCGAACGCTCTCTCTATGTCCAGGAGCAGCAGAGACGTGCTATGCCTCATGTTGAACCCGTCAAAAATGGCTTCGCAGGCAGTACTTGACGGTTCGAGACTGTCTCATTAATCCTGGGCAACAAGAGCTTCTCGGTGAGCTTACTCAGAGTGTTGAGTAAAGATATCGGCCGATAGGATGCGGTGCTTTTGGGATCCTTCCCGGGCTTAGGGAACAGTACCACGTGTGCAACTTTCCAGGAACTAGGTAAGTGTTTCATACAAAGTACGGCATTCACTATGTGCATGTAGTGTACAATGGTCTTGGAGGGAAAGTTTTTGAGGAGTAGGTATGGGATTTGATCAGGTCCCGGAGCCTTATCTTTTGGCAGACGGCGGAGAGCACCACGTATCTCTGACGGATTCACACGAAGCTTATCCATCACAGAGGGCGGTATCGGATATGATCTTCCAGTAAACTTGGAAGTTTGCTTTGTGACATGGGCGTGCAATGGTACGGTGTTCGGTATTTCGCTGTGAATATCAGCGAGAATCTCCGCAAATACTTCAGCTTTATCTGCGTCGCCTACATAGTCCTGTCCATTACTACGAATGACAGGCATTTGCGCTTTAGTATTGCAGACTTGTCTCGCTAACTTCCACAGCGAACCGTCCGCCGTACCGAGCCCATTCACGAAGCTCTTCCAAACCGCGTCTCTGTGACTACGGATCTTCTTCCTGATTTCATCCGTCAGAGCTTTGGTCCTTTGTTTGTCGATAGCGGCGCGATTTCTCTGCCATCTGCGCCTGATACGATTCCGGAAATTAATCAGGTTTAGGATTTCATCAGGAAGCGCCTGTAAGAAAGATTGCCTCCTGACTACCGGACACATAGCGTCTCTGACATGCTGGATATTTCGGGTTAGTGTGTCAACTTCGGCCTCCAAGTCTTGGATGGACTCGATCTGCTTCGGGATGACTGTCACCTCGTTTAACCTATCCCGGAACGTCCTCCAATCAAGATTTCTGTATGAGATCTTTGTCTCAATGGCTTCCGGCCGCCTGACGCCAGCCAGGCACATCTTAATTGCAAGGTGATCCGAGCTTAGGTGCCGAGATGTCAGGCATCCCACGGGCGATCACGACATCCAAGTATGAAGGCCTGTAATTTGCACGGTAAAATGTAGGATGACGTGTTCTTAGGTACAGGATATCAAGATTGTCTTCGAGCAATTGGCGCAAGATGACGCCCTTGTGAGTGGTAGCGCCATACGAGATATGTTTTGTGTTAAAATCACCCAGAAGGACAGACCTCATGTTTGGTGGTAATAGGGCCAAGTAGTCGGCCTGTGTTATGCGAAGAGCGGGAGGCGCGTACCCGCCGCTGATACGTCGGCCACCGTCCAGCTCGATGCTAACATGCTCTATGAGCGTATTTATTCGCATTCCTCTTTTATATCTCAGAGACCGGTGTATCAGGCGGACCACACCACCTCCCGCTCCGAGCCTATCACAGCGCTCGACACTATACCCACGGATCTTCAGTTTGAAGCCTGGGTCGAGGCGCATCTCAAGTAAGAAAACAATCTGATTTGTTTCGTCTCGTTTATGCCACTACGCAAGACTAGGTGAAACAATTTCGGTTAGTTTTGATTAGTTTGGGTTAGTTTAGGTTAGCTTTGGTTAGTTTGGGTTAGCTTTGGTTAGTTTCGTCTCGTTTAAGCCACTACGGACCTGCGCGAAGATTTTCTTCACGCAAGTCTAGGCGAAACAATTTCGGTTAGCTTGGGTTAGCTTTGGTTAGTTTCGGTTTGCTTTGGTTAGTTTGGGTTAGCTTTAGTTAGTTTCGATTAGCTTTGGTTAGTTTGGGTTAGTTTCGTTTCGTTTAAGCCACTACGCATTTGCGTGAAGCACGGCTTGCGCCAAGCGCAAGCCTTTCTTCACGCAAGCCTAGGCGAAACAATTTCGGTTAGCTTGGGTTAGTTTGAGTTTGCTTTGGTTAGTTTGGGTTAGCTTTGGTTAGTTTAGGTTAGTTTCGGTTGGTTTCGTCTCATTTAAACCGCGCATTTGCGTTTAGAAAGGATTGCGCTATCTACACCCCACTCCATTGCAGATGTGATGTAAATGTCTCAGATCAAAATAATTAACTAGTAATTTTATAACAATCCGTCAACGTTGCATTAATAGGTATTTCTTAAATTTGACAGAAACCATCGAGTTTCGATGTTTAGAGTTGCTAAAAATGCTGATTTTTATAGGAATTAAATATTTTTTTTTGCTTAAATAATGCATTTTCCGCAATTTTTTTTTATAAATCTACTATTTGAAATGTGTTCTTTCTAAAGAAAAACAAATTACATTAAAAATGCATTGTCTGTAAAGTCGACCGGACCCAAAATTTTTGCTAGCGTATTTTCAAGAAAAAAAGGAAATGAAGAATTCAACCTTGTGGCATTCGATGTTAAGAACCGAATTATGTCTAAAAAGAAATATTGACATTAAGAAGTATACAAATTTACTGGCGTTTTTAAAACGTCATTCTGAAGGTTGCCAGCCTAAAAAATCGCAAGTTTTAAGTAAAGAAAACATTCCCGATTTTATGAGAGAAGCTGCCGATGAGCAACATTTAATGACCAAGGTAGCATTAATCATTGGAGTTGCTGGAGCTTGCCGAAAAGGTGAATTAACTTTTCTTCGCGTAGAAAATGGAGTATTTCAGGAGCAGTTTGCTAAAGTGACAGTTCCCAACACAAAGACGAAAGTATGTCGAGAATTTGCTATAACCGCTGGATCTTTTGAAGGTATACTTAAATTGCATCGAAATGGTAAAGAAATACATTCTGCTAAGGCCGCCAAATGTTAAGCATGACAGATTTTTTGTCAAATATTCAAATGGGAAAATATGTGGAGTGTAACCTGTAGGTATTAATACATTTGGAAATATGCCGAAAGTGATTTGCCCAGTTTTTAAAGTTGCCAAATCCTTGTTTGTATACCGGTCACTGTTTTCGACGGTCATCGACTACTCTCCTCGCGGATTCTGGAGCCGATTTGTTGAGAATCAAACAGCATGGGGGAAGGGAGTCTAATACAGTTGCCGAGGGTTATGTGGAGAATTCCATAACGAATAAACAGCACACCAATCTAGGGATCGAAATGGACTCAGAGATTAAAGCGGTCTCCATAAAAGTCTCCACGAGACGTGGAGATATAAAGATAACTTCGGTTTATCTTCCGCCACAAGATCTGATACTTGAAGAGGACATAGAGGAACTAACAAGAGACCCAAGCCCCAAGATCATCATTGGGGACTTGAACTGCAAACATGAGCAGTGGAACAGTTCCAGGACTAACAGGAACGGTCGAAGATTGGCACAGTATTGTGAAGACAGAGGTGTAGATGCTCTTCCTAGCCAGGGGTGTGGGAAGACCCGAAATTCTGGACATAGCACTTTTGAAAAACGTGCGATTCGACACGGACATAGAGACCATAGTAGAAGGGACATCAGATCACAACCCTACAATGCTGTGCGTCAATCTAAGACTTGTAAGATCCAACCTGAGAACAAGAAAGAAGACCAACTGGTTTAGATACCAGAACCTGATTAGAGACAACACCCAAATTGGACGAATAAATAACGCCCAGCAGCTAGACACCGAAATCGAAAATCTGGAAAACAACCATCATCCAGGCCTACAACTCTAGTACTGCTGTGGAAGACCTCTCTAACACCCGACGACATGAGGATCTCTCAGACGAGATCAAGAACATAATCCGAGAGAACAGAAAACTTAGGCGAGTTTATGCAAGAACAGGCAGAGACAATGACAAAGTCAAGCTGAACCAGCACAGCGGCACTCTAAAAACGAGTCTCAAGGCGCATAGAGACGAAGCTTGGCAACAGAAACTCAGGGAACTGAGCCTAGAAGACTCAGCCTGGCAGATGCAGAGGGCACTCCGCAACCCCAAGACTCGTGTCCCGCCCTTAAGCGGAGCAGGAGGCCTGGTCTGCGCGGACGTGGAGAAGGCGGAACTACTCGCTGAAACCGTGCAGAACCAAGGCAGACTAAACGAGCATCTTCACGAGGATAAAGAACATGTCGAGGACGTCCAAGAAAAGAAACCGTCATGCGCCACGAGCAGCGACGAATTCAGCCTAGGTGTGATGTTCCGACCTCACCAGCTGAGGTTGCGGGCATCATGAAAACGCTGAAAATAAGAAAGGCACCAGGAGCGGACAAGATAACATACAAAATGCTCAAGAAGCTACCGAGAAGAGGTATAACAGCAACCGCTAACATCATTAATGCGATGATGAGACTCGATCACTTCCCTGCCAGGTAGAAGGAGGCTGAGGTGATAGTAATACCTAAACTAGGTAAGGATAAGCCCAATCCTGCAAATTACAGGCCTATCAGTCTCCTTTCGGCTGTTAGCAAGGTGGCACAGCGAATAATATTAAGAAGACTTAACAACGAGTCAACAGAGCAGGACACAATCCCATTCAGGGCAGGACATTCATCGGAATTACTGCTGCTCAAGGCAGTAACACATCTCACCAAAGGATTCAACTGCGGGAAAGCGACAGGTGCGATCTTCCTAGACGTAGAAAGAGCATTCGATGAGTATGGCTCCAGGGGCCGTATTATAAGATGATAGTAGGAGGCTACTCTGCTCGGATGATCAAGATCATCAAAAGCTACCTGACAAACAGAAGATTCCACGTGAAGATGAAGGACAAAACATCGAGGCCTAGAACACTTGAGGTAGGAGTACCGCAGGGCTCAGCCCTTGGACCGGCGCTCAATATTCAGCTACGATATACCAACGATCGAAGCCGTACAGGTATCATTGTATGCTGACGATACAATGATACAATACACTCAGAACAGCACCGCGAGGATAAGTACTGTGCTACAGGGGGCGACAGACGAAATCACCAACTGGATGACCAAGTGGAAGATCAAAATTAACGAGAGAAAAATGCAAGCCATAATCCTTCAAAGAAAAAGGAAGGCTACAGGACCACAAATAAGGATAAACAACACCAATATTCCTTGGATCAATGATGTCAAGTATATTGGAGTGCACCTGGACCGTGGCCTCACATGGAAAACACACATCCAAGCTGCAAAAGACAAAACCAAAAGGGCAATGGCCATGCTAAATCCCTTAATTGGAAAGAATAGCCAAATGGCACTGAAGACCAAACTTGTCATGATCAAGTCAATTGCGAGAACTCAACTGACGTATGGCGCAACAGCCGCGAAACCAAGCATCAAAATGCTAACGAGAACATAGAACATACTAATCAGGAAAGCAGTCGGCGCACCTTGGTTCGTCAGAAATGCTGACCTTCAACGAGACCTACAGTGGCAGCCTTTAGAAGCCTTTATGGTCGAAAAGGCCAGGCGCGTATTCCTAAAGGCTGAAAACCATGCTGACGAAGAACTGAGAGAAGTGATCAACAATCACCCAGATGACCCAAGGACCAGAAGATGGGACAAACACAATAGACCCAGGAGTCTAATTGAATAAAAAAAATACATTAAGGGACGACACACCACCGTACCAGAGATGCACGGACAAGTAACCGCATGTGATGAAGATACGCAAGATGATCAGGACTTAATAGGATTCTATCTCGGAAGTCCTTAACCCGACGTGCAGCAGATGATCCCCTAGAGGGCAATACCTGGAAGCTTTAGTTGGTATGCTACTGCAGCGAGTCCAACACTACCCTCCACCTGGAGGGTGTGCATAAGAGAGCATTTTTCCCAGACGACAAAAAAAGTAATAATACAAGTACAACAATAATTTTCCATGTTTTTTGGGAAACATATATGAATACAGTTTTGCTAACATAAGTGAAGATTTATAGATATATCTCCATCTCTCGAATTTAATTTTATGTGACTATCAGTCAATACCATATACGTAAAAAAGAAATATATGGTTAATATCATCTGTCGAACAAAGAAGGATTTTGTTTAATGCAATAAGATTGTTGTTGTTTTAACACTCAATCTCCAAAAACCATAAGTCAAAAAAAATACAAGCTTACACTAGTGCAACTTTCCTGTTTTTGCATAATCTCCCAATTATATCTCCTGTCTATTTTTCTCAGGTTCACATTATTGAAAATGTTTTTTACAAAAACAACTTCCCTAGCTTGGCAGAAGGAATAATAATATGAGAAGCAGTTAAGTGGTTTCCTTTAGCAATCGTCAATTGCTCATAGAGAATGTTTTATTCTTATTTGTTTCCTTTTCTCGATCTCTAAATTGCGCTTCGCGCCCCTTAAAGCTAGCATTGGATAGAGTTAAAATAAACTACTCATAAGTTGAAATAATCGAGATTTTACTAGAGAATAAATCCAAAGGTGCGTTCCGCGGTTTTATTGGTAGATTTGGATTACGTGCGTTTGAATGGTGAGCATTTTGTTAGTGCACTTAAAGCTCCGGGAGCTAAACCAACAAAAACTAACCAAAGACATGCTCAAATTCCAGAAAAAAATGCACACCTTATCTAACGATGGGTCATGCATACCATTTCTACGTAAATCTCGTCGTGATTAAACAGGAAGATAGTATTATAATGGAACGTACTTTGAGATTTATTCGCTCCTGAAGTTTTAAGATCAAAATGAAACAGCTGATATTTTTACGAAATTAGGTGAAGTTTCATGCGTGAAGACTGTTGGTTTCAATAAGAGGGCTTCCATAGCTGTCCACAAAACTTATCAGTTCGTATATAGTGGGTATTATATAACATCATTACAAATCTCAAAATTGTACAGGATAACCCCGTTTATAAGGGTATGGATTTTAAAGTTGGTTAATGCCGGTGGAGACTTCTGTCGAGACACTTCATGCTATTTTTAGTTTTCTTCCTTACTGTGAAAGATGTTTATGATTTTATTTAAGTAGGAACATTTCCATAATCTGTCAAAATAAGCCTGTAAAGCATAACAGTCGCCAATAGGCGAATATTACGGAAACGGATATTTTACTAACCAAAGATAACGAATTTTACTAATGCATAAAGTATTGTTACGTGCCTCTTTTAGCTAGACGCTTGTATTACTTATGCTAGTAGTAAAATTAACTTACTGTGACACAAAAAAATCTATGGCATACGTCATCCTAGTCCGAAGACGTCGGCATGTCTTCAGGAATGACTTTTGGAGATGCAATCGAAGAATCTGAAGAAGTGATATCATCATCATCATGACTGGTATTATTTCTAAGAAGTCTTCAGAAGCCACTTGGTCTAATTTAATTTAGGGTAGGGTGAGCCTTAATTTTTTTGGTGGGTCTAATAATTTTTGGATCTGATTTAATTTCAATTTAGGTAGGGTCGACCTCAATTTTTGGGCCTAACTTAATTTAGGCTAGGGCTTTAAATTTTGGAAGTAGTATAGGATAATTTAGGGGAGGGAAGTGCAGAAACCACCGTTTCACACATGTTGACACTATTAATTTGTATAGGAGTGGATAAGCAATAGCCGCCTGTTGCACTATTCAAAAGTGGCAACCTATGGGCGAAAAAACGGGTTTCTGCGCTTGACAAAATCGACGCAAAGTCAAAAACGTAAACAAAGAAGATCCCGTTTCGTTATGCGCACTAAAACACTTGCCGTCTCAGCAGGCGTCGATCAGGACCGAACTTGGTTTTTGTCTTTGACGTGTTTTCGTATTGACGGCGCACGGCGCGGCGTTTTGTGTTGATAATTCGAATACTTTACTTTTTATTGACTTTCTTTGGACCTAGTGTTTGTAGTTGCTTAATTAGTTTTAGTTTAGTGGTTCACGTTTGTGCTTTGTGCGTACCCTAGTTTGATTTTCATTTTAATTGAACAATACGCACATAAACAATGGGCGATGCTACCAAAATAGAATCTTGAAAGTGTATGGTTGTGTTTTGTAGCAGTAGAGGCAAAATACCCGAGATTTCCTATTTCAAGTTAGTACAATTATTATAAGTATTACTTATTTATAACTTATTGTTTGTTTCACTATGCTAACTGGCCCATTTCACAATCGGCAAGACTACTCTACCGAATATTTGGTGAAATAATTACTTTCGTTCATAATCACAAGAGTACGAGTTCAAATTTTGGAGTCCGGGCCTGCCTAATGACCTTCACACTGCAACAGATGGCGCCCACTAATTCTCTAATGCGCAAGGCAAAATAGGAATCGTTTTGTTCACATTTCGCGGTCGTAAATTTGCCATGTTTGGTCTATTTATTGCTTATCCACTCCTATACAAATCAATGGCTAGTATTCAATAAGCCCTCTCACTTTAGTTATTAATTTCTCTCTGCTGAAAATTAAAGAATGCTTTTGAGTGATCTCGATGACATATATGTCAGAGCAGGGAAGAAATAAACTGATAGAACGATTTCGCCCTCTGGTCTCAGTGGGTACATTCGCACTAGTCCAATCCAATTCATTGACTCTAATGAAGCTGAAAATAAAATAATATTTAAGATATTTACAATTTAGTCATATTTCACGTTTGATCATGGGTTGAAATACTAGTAAGGCTTTTCAATAGGACATCGAGTAAGCTGGATCCTGAAATATGAAAAAGGGACATCATAAATTTGAGAAAAGCTTAGTGATAGTAAATCGAGATCTCTGATCAGTTTACACTGAAATTGCTAACTGTTGACGACGACACGAAAAGAGGGCCGGCAACCGTGCAGGAGGCTACTCCGACTGAGGGCGAGAACGAGGACTTCCTTTTCTAGCGGCGAGCAGCACGATAAACATGTATTAAAAACAGTCCATTTATTTTCTGTAAAATAAGTTAAATAAATAAATTTAAAAAAGCGTAACTCAGTTGACCTGTGATATCTCTGCGATATCCTAACTTGAGCTTATTCATAGAACCGAGTTTTATCACAATGCTTTATAGCTTATCTGCAACTGATCCCATTTTTCGTTGCAGAGCCACAATATAACTTTGTTTTTGTGTTTGGGTTAAAACCGGGTGACACCTGTGTTATCAGAGAGTTAGAACCAACTTTATCTCTTCCTTAGCAGGAATAAAACCCATTGGGATTCTCGGGATATATTTGGCATATAACATGGTTTAGGGAAGTTTTATCAGAGCTCTTGCCCAGGGTCATCTTTGTTTCGTCATAGTTTCATCTCTGAAGCGAAGCACTCGTTCGTCGTTAATTTCTAGTCTCTAGACGTGGAAAATGAATCCAATTAATACCCTTAACGAGGCTACGAAGCTCTCGCCTGCCCATTGCAGCATTGTCGTTGTCGCCATTTTTTAGTATCTTGATCTTGTTGACGTTTACGATTTATGAATGTCGCAACGCGGGTGTAATATTTTTGAATAATAGTAATAATTATTATTCACATATTTGTTGTAGTGTAGTTAAGTGATTGCTGATTTATCGGCGGGAATAAACAAGTGACAAATTTATTATTGTTCTGCACATTAGTAGGTATACTGTGTAAAATTATTGGTAGTGATAGCATAGCATCAGATTGGATACGACAAGGAAAGCAGCGCTTACAAAGGAATATTACCAACGGAATTGTAGAATAAAGATACATTAAATAATGGTATTATATTATATTTTCAATAAAAGCATTACAAACTAGGTACCTATTCTTGATTCTTATTTTAATGTCCTTTTAGTCCAAATTTTAAGAATGTTTTGTGCTTATAATAGTGGGTTTTTAAAAATACTTCTTGTAACAACCATAGATTTAAAAAATCCAAGGCAAAAAAATATAGGTAAGTTAATATTTTTCAGGTCAACTTGCAATAGTGCTTTAAGAGATGTGGCATTTTGACAGATTTTTAGAAAATCTTAATGTTCATTGGAATCGTCTATAATATCTCATAAAAGATAGGCATAAGATAGTTTTCACATACATAAAAATCACATTGGATTATTATTTAGGATAGAAAATAAGGGCATTGTGTAAAAATTTATTGGAATACCACATAATATATACAGGAACAGGGCGGTTTCAAGTTCGAACTTAATCATTGCGATATTAGAATCTGTAAGAGATAGGAAGATGATTAAATTGGGGCAAAATTTCGCATTTTCATTCCTAACATATTGCTGAAATTTGAAAATATCGAGTAGTTCCGGAGATATCCGGGAAAAGAAAATTTTACAAAATCGTTTTATTTTTTTCTTGGACTTATTTAAAAACGGATTTTGAAATAACTATACATTTTGATTGCCACTTTTTCCACTCTATCCAATGGTGGTTTTGCCAGTAAAAATCTAACGAAGAACCACGTAGTCTCCACGTTTATAAAGTACTCTTGATCTTACTGGGGCACTCTGTACAGGGTATCCCAAATTCCAGGGTGACCATTGGGATCCCGGAAACCGTAAGAGATACTAAAATGTTTTAATTTTGGCAAAGTTGCGAATTTTGGTACTCAATAAAATGCCGTGCAGAAATTGAAGAAATTCCGAATACTTTCGGAGATTTAAAAAAATGGTCGTTATTAAATTTATGAACCGCCGTTTCATCTCTTATTTTTTCAAATAACGGCATTTTGTTGAGTACCAAAATATGCAACATTAATTTAAACATTTTCGTATTTCTCACAGTTTCTGTGATCCTAATGGTCGCCCACGAATTTGGTATTTTAACGGATGTCATTGTTATAAAATTGATACATATTAAATACATTGTTTGTGATAAAATATATCTGTTTAAGTGACGATTCCTCTCCGTTACAATATATATTGCCAACATAGAACATGTTATGCGTCTGCTTTAGCGCAGAGATGTATATAACGCAGCGCTTTCAGAGCGCCTGCTTTATAACTGTTATGGGTGTGCTATACAGCTTGCGATGAACCAGAGATATCTCTTGAGGCGTACATTGGATTGTTACTGGACTCCACACTGACGCTCCTGGTGATATAGCTGCGATTTACGAAAGATCGGCTGTTTTATCTCTGAAATATCTTTAACTTATGTAATGGTCAAAAACCACCCTAAATTTATTTGAGGTACAAGAAAGAAAGTCAAACGCGTCTGTTCATGATGGTCCTTCGAGCCGGATTAGAGTAACAAGTGGAAATCGGTGTGTTAAGCGCTGCTCGCGCTGCCATATTGGGTAAGTCCTTCAATCCATAAAATTCCTCTCCCTTTGTGCCGTCTTGATTTGTGTAGGTGCAGTGCATGCGGTATATAGTTTTATTATGCGATATTGATCTATATAATAGAATAATATAGCTTTGAAGCGAAAATTTACAATCAATAATAATAATACAAATACACGTTTTATTAATCACACGCGATTTTGAACCTTATATACATTCGTGGCGGCGACGGAGCGGCGGTCGAATCCGATCGATATAGGGCCTATCGGCTATCTCCCTTCCACACCAGCTGCCAGCTGTTCCTTTCTCTCGCGCGCTTCTGCGGAGCTCTGTTAGCAATTGCGACGTTGCCGGACTTTAATTATAATATTATTTTTTATAGAAACTTTAAGTAGTTCGATTTTATTAATTCGATTAAGCGAATCACTTCATAAATAATTAAATTTCGGCATTAAGGGAATCATTTGGTATTTTGAATAAAAATAAAACAATTATTAATATTAATCTTATGCGATAAACTTTAAACAAAATGTCAGACGAGGCGATTAAAAAACTTAAGCGACAAAGGGGCTCAATAAAAGCCAAGCTTACGATATTTTCAAAATATCTTAATGACCTACGCGAAAAAATAAATGTAACAACAGATGAGGATGATTTTTATCAATTAGAAGTTCGTCTGACATTATGCGATAAATTACTAGATGAATTTAATGAAATTCAATCGGATTTAGAAACGATAGTCTCAGAGGCGGACTTGGAAGAAGAATTTAAAGAGCGAGAAGCGTTTTTAAATACATACTTCCAAGAAATTAGTAAGGCAAAAAAAATGATTTTTGAATATAACAAATACAATAATAGTAGCTCAGATAGCGAAAGTGTAGTTTTCAGAGATACTCATACAAATGTTAAACTCCCTCCCATACAAGTTCCTAAGTTCAGTGGCGATTACGAAGGGTGGTTAGAATTTCGGGAAACCTTTGAGTCACTAATTCACACAAACGAATCGCTAACTGGCATCCAGAAATATCATTATTTAAGGTATGTTTGTCGGGAAATGCAGCTGAAGTGGTGTCATCTCTAGAGTTTTCTGCGAGCAATTACCTTGTGGCTTGGGATCTTTTATGTGATAGATATAATACAAGACTTTTAGTTCAAAACTACATTAAGGCGATATTTAACCTTCAAGCGTTTTCAAAAGAAGCATCTAAAACATTACGCAATATAATAGACACCTTATCAAAACATCTAAAAGCTCTTAAACAATTAAAACAACCCGCTGAACATTGGGATACTCTTATAATATATATTGTTACTTCTAAATTAGACAACGGGACAGTCAGGGATTGGGAAGAATACATTTCAAAATTAGATATGCCGAATCTAAGTGATTTCAAATCCTTTTTAAAATCAAAGGCTGATCTACTTGAAACAATTGAATTAAAGAGTACTGATGCATGTCAAAAATCAAGTAAAATGAATGGATCCAAGGTCTTTCTAACCAACGATACAGAGGAAAATATTGACGACACTCAAGTTTTGGTTTTTAATACAAATAGTAATGCGCAAAATAACGGTAACAGAATGACTTGTGTCTTTTGTAAACGCGATAATCATTTTATTAGAAACTGTGCTGATTTATTAAAACTATCTCCTACAGACAGGTTACAGCAAGTAAGACAGCTTAAGTTATGCCTAAATTGTTTAAGGTTTGGTCACAAAAATACAGTATGCAGATTGTCCAATTGCAGAAAGTGCAATGGTCGGCACAACACACTTCTTCACATACCTAACCCAAATAACCCAGAAAACGCGCAAAAGACTGACACTGTAGCTACTTTAACCAGTTATAATATGGGTAGTGTGTTGCTGTCAACTGCTCTTATACAAGTCATAGATCATAGTAATAAAACACATACAGTACGTGCGATTTTAGACTCGGGATCACAATCGAACTTTATTAGCCTTGAGCTTTGCAAGCGATTAAATTTGAAAACGTCAGAAACTGCGATAGCAGTAGCAGGTATTAATAACACGATCTCCGAAGTTAATAAAAAATGCGAGTTAAAAATTCAATCTCAACACAGCCCTTTTAATGCGATTATTACCTGTTTTGTAATAAAACATATCTCTGGAATGATTCCGAGTACCCCTGTAGATGTCAAAACATTGAAATTACCAGAAAATATACTCTTAGCTGATGCGTCTTTCGATAAGCCAGGTCCTATTGACATTTTGATCGGGGCTAGCCTATTTTGGGAACTTTTACAAATTGGGCAATTTAAGTTAGGTTCCAATCTCCCTATTCTACAAAAGACCGTATTTGGTTGGATAGTATCCGGTACTATCGGGATTTATAACAAAAACAATAAAATTCATTGCAATTTTGCCAAGAATTCTGACGTCCAAACACAACTTGCTAAATTTTGGGAGTTGGAAGAGTTTGGTGGACTCAAACATTGGTCCAGAGAAGAATAATTATGCGAACAACATTTTAGAGCAACCACTACACGTGATAATACCGGCCGTTTCATTGTTTCAATTCCTTTTAAGGATTCTTTAGAGAAATTAGGAGAATCTAGAACGCAAGCAGAAAAACGTTTTTTAGCCCTAGAGAAAAAGATGGCACGTAATTCCGAATTTAAAGTCCAATATGTAAATTTTATTCGCGAATACGAAACATTAGGACATATGCGAAAAATTTCTGAACAAAATGAAACTCTTATTAGTTATTATATGCCTCATCATGGGGTACTCAAGGAAGATAGCCTGACGACAAGACTAAGAGTTGTTTTTGATTGTAGTGCGCCCACGACTACCGGGGTTTCTATAAACGATTTACAAATGGTGGGCCCTACAATACAAAATGATTTGCTGTCAATATTGATGCGATTTCGCACATACGCCTTTGTAGTAGCGGCCGATATCGCGAAAATGTATCGCCAGATTCTCGTGAAACCTGACCAACGTCCATTACAAAGGATAATTTGGAGGAAAAGCCCTTCTGAGACTTTTGATATATACGAACTTCTAACAGTTACATACGGTACCAGCAGTGCCGCTTTCCTTGCGATACGTTGTTTGGTCCAATTAGGAATTGAATGCGAAACCGATTATCCGATTTGTTCAGATATAATAAAAAA